>CM062808.1:720954650-721252150 GCA_031772625.1 Pinus tabuliformis
TGATGTTCGATGTGATGTTCCACTACTTGAACCTTAGAATTTTCTCTTAAATATGATGTGATGGATGGTGGCTGATATCCATCAAGTACCATAAATGGGGTCATTTTTGTTGCTGTATGGAAGGAAGTGTTATACCACCATTCAGCCAGAGGCAACCATTTGACCCATTGTGTCTATTTATCAAATACAAGGCAATGAAGATATCCTTCCAAACATTTGTTTACTATCTCAGTTTGCCAATTAGATTGATGATGATAAGATGAGCTATGAACTAACTAATTATCAAGACAAGAAAATAATTCTGTCCAAAAATTTACAGTGAAAATGGGATCTCTGTCACTTACAATAATCATTGGGTTTCCATGTAGCTTTTGAACTGTTTCCATAAATGCAGTAGAAATTGTACTGGCTTTAAAATGGATGTGATAATGCACAAAAGTGTGCATACTTGGTAATTCTATCAACTATCACCATGATGACACTCTTTCCCTCAGACTTGGGTAAACCTGTGATAAAATCCATTGAAACCTCCTCCCAATGTTGGCTTGGAATTGATAGAGGTTGTAATAGACCCAGTGTCTTAATTATTTCAGCTTTATTTTGTTGTCAAACCAAACATTCTGCCACAAACTTTTGAATATCCAATTTAAGGCCATCCCAAAAAAAATCCTTCTTAACCCTATGGTAAGTTTTTAAAAATCCTGAGTGCCCTCCTAAGGGAGAAGTCTACAATTCCATAAGAATCTTTTGTTTTAGTTGGGAATTCTTACAGAGGTATAAGCAATCTTTGTACCACAATGAATCATTTTGCCAACTAAATGTATCAGATGTACTGGAATCTTGTTGTAACTTTCGAATAAGTTCCCACACTTCTTCAACATTCTTCCATTCCTCCCTTGCTTTGTTTATCCAATCTGGTTGGATAATAGAAATGGCGCACAACAATGCTTCCACATCCTCATCCTTTCTTGAGAGTGCATCTGCCACCACATTTTGCTTCCCTTTTTTGTAGATGATTTCAAAGTCATAACCCAACATCTTTGTGACCCACTTTTGTTGCTCTTTAGAGGATAATATTTGTTCTAAAAAGTGTTGAAGGCTATCAGGATCCGTTTTTACCTTGAAGTGTCTTCCCATTAGGTAGGGTCGCCATTTCTTAAGTGCATGGAGTATTGCCAACATTTCCTTCTCATAAATAGCTTTGTGTAAAAACTTTCCCTTGATTGGACAACTTTAAAAAACAATGGGTCTTTCATTTTGCATTAAAACAACACCAATTCCATTTCCTGAAGCATCACATTCCACAATAAAGGTTTTTGTGAAGTTCGGTGTAGCTAAGACTGGTGCTTGGCACACTGCCTCTTTAAGATGTTTGAAGGCCTTTGTTGCTTTTGGAGTCCATGAAAATGCATATTTCTTCAATAATGTTGTTAGAGGTGGTGTTATTCTCCCATAATTCTTAACAAACTTCTGATAATACCCTGTCAACCTGAGAAATCCTCACAAATGCTTTATGGATGTGGGGATTTTCCATTCCTTAATGGATTTAATTTTGCTAGGGTCTACATTAACTCCTTCATGAGATATAATATGACCTAGATATTCCACCTCTTGTACTCCAAAGAAGCATATGGATATTTTTGCATATAATTGTTTCTCCTCCAATAGTTGTAGCACCCTGTCAACATGTTCAACATGATCCTTCAAGGACTTGTTGTAGATTAGTATATCATCAAAAAATACTAATACAAATTTTCTAAGGAAGGGTTTAAAAATGGAATTCATCAAACCTTGAAATGTAGAAGGTGCACTGGTAAGGCCAAAAGGCATGACCAAAAATTTGTAATGACCCTCATGAGTTCTAAATGTTGTTTTCAGAAAGTCTTCAGTCTTCATTCTGATTTGATGATATCCTGAACAAAGATCCAACTTGGTGAAGTAAATTGATCCATGCAATTCATCCAGTAATTCATCAATGACAGGAATGGGAAACTTATCTCTAATAGTTTGCTTGTTGAGGTCCCTATAATCCGGACACATGTGCCATGATCCATCCTTCTTGTGCACCAATACTACTGGAGTAGAGAAAGAACTTTGACTAGGTTGAATTATACACGCCTCTAGCTGTTGGGTCCCTATAATACTAGTCATTACCCCATTACTATTGTAGTTATACCCCTTATTTATATTGTTGTGCCCCTATTACCCCCATATTGTTAATTCTGTGCCCCATAGAATCCCTCTATTGTTATTTTTGTGGCTTTATATTATTATTGTTAGGTCGGCTGGATTATATTGTGACTCCTTAGACTCCTATATATAGAAAGGAGGTTTTGTCATTTGTATCATCCAAGAATTGTTCATTTATGTAATGTAAAGGAGGTTTCCCCCTCGAAGAGGCTGAATTCTAAGGCGTTGATCTATCTTTTCTATCTTTTCTTGAGCTGGTTTCATAACATTTGGTATCAGAGCTTTGGATTCTAGGGTTTCGCTGCTCCAAACAGGTCATCGTGGCATTTTCGCTATAACCTGTTTTTTGTGACATTTCAGAAGTCAAAAACAAAATCCATTTGAGAAGAAATCGCGCTCAACCTTGGGTCCAAATTTCAGAGCTTTTCACGCAATATTTGCGGAGATATGATCTGAGGAAGTTGGTCTTTTTGCAGACTCCTGAATTACATTCAAAACAGGTGACCTGGGGAAAATCGTCATAACTTTCTCTCTGGGGATCGGATTGAAATTTCATAAGAAGGTACAGAAAGAGGATGGACTTTAGTTTCTTGTGTGTTTGTTTCAGATTCAAAGGTTGAAACAGTGACTCGTGGCACGTCGTACAAGTTCGCTCTACTGAACTAGTCTAAAAGCAAGTCACTGTGGGAGATTTCACATAACTCTTCCTTGGAGAATCCAATTTGGCTCAGACTTGTGGAATTGGAAAGAGGACGCAGAAGGCTACTATAGTTAGCAATTTCAGAACTAGATGATTCGAAATTATAGAGATACATCAGATTCAATATCAGGCTTCTATAAAGTGAAAAAAGGTGTGTAGTTTTTTTTTTAAATTTTTGTGTAAGCTTGGTTTAACGGAATTCAAAGGGCATAGTAAAGCATTATTATCGGTAACTGATGCCCCGAGGAAAGAAAATGCAAACACCTAGTAAGGAACCTGAAAGCTCTAGCATGACTCATGAAGAAGAGGAAGAAATGCTACATGATATATCAAAATTACAAGAACAAGTGCAACAAATGTCACGCTCACAAAAGTTAACAGATGCTAAGATAAATGGCATGGAAGCTAAGATAAGTGGTGTGGAATCTAAGGTAAATGGAATGGAATCTAAGATAAAGGGCATGGAAGCTAAGATGGATGAGTCGAAGACAGATTTGAAGAGAGACATGGCATATTTGAAGATAGATTTGAAGACAGACATGGAAGAATTGAAGAAGTTGCTACAAGAAAGGGTCACTAATGGTGAAAAGGTAGTAAAGGAAACTCATGATGAGAACAAAAGAAATGTTAATCATGATTCCATAGACGCTAATGTTGGATCGAAGAATCACCATATTCCAAAAATCGATATGAGGAAGTTTGATGGCAAGGATCCCGCCACATGGATATTACAGATGGAGCAATTCTTCGATCTCAATAATGTGCAAAACACACAAAAGGTACGTATGGCAACTGTATATTTGGAACCAAATCAGTTTGTATGGTATCAATGGCTTTGTTCTCGTAAACAATTTATCACTTGGGCAATTTTTACGGAAGAATTGATAGCACATTATGAAGATACAAAAAGCAACACTTTTTTTAGCCAATTGATAAGTCTCAAACAAAAGGGTTCATAATGGAGCACATTGAGGAGTTCCAAAAATTGAACATAAGGGTAAAAGATATTCCAGAGGAGCATAGGATTGATGTGTTCATAGGGTCTTTAAAGGATAATATCCAACATGATGTTCGCCTTTGGGAACCTGATTCATTAGAGAAGGCATTCAGGTTAGCAAGAAAAATGGAAAGCAAAATTATGGCAACCAGGAAGCATACCACTCACAACTATAAAGACGGAAGTGTTGTTGCCCCTAGTCTTCCACAACCTATAAGGTTGACACCACAACAATTGGAAGAAAAAAGAGCAAAAGGGCTTTGTTACAGTTGTGATAGCAAATACACTAAAGGTCATAAGTGTGCTGAGAAGAAATTATTCTACATAGATTGTGAAGAGGAAGAAGAAAAGGAGCAAGAAAGGTCAAAAGAAGAAGATATACTCCAGGAACAAAGCCTAGATGAAGAACAAATAAATCCGACCATATCTTGTAATGCATTGGCGGGAATTACCACTCCTCAAACCATCAAGATAGAAGGACAAATCAAGAAGAAAAAGGTAATAGTGTTGATTGATTCAGGAAGCACCCACAATTTTATTCATTGTAGGGTAGCAAAAGAATTGAATTGCTTCCTATATCCAGCACCAGAGTGTCAAGTGATGATTGCAAATGGAGGAACAATAAATTGCTCTGGAAAGTGCCATAATATCAAGCTATCCATGGGAGAATATGTATTGACTAGCCCAATGCTTTCCATTCCAATGGGAGGTGCTGATGTTGTACTAGGAGTCCAATGGCTACAATCCTTGGGTACAATAGCTTTTAATTTTCAAGAACTTTTCATCAAATTTTCTACGGAAGGAAAGGAAGTTGAATTAAGGGGTATTGCAGGGAAACCAGGAAAGATAATCAGCTCTAATGGTATGACAAAGCTTCTAAAAAAGGAGCAAAGAGGTGTAATTGCACAATTATGTTCGCTAGATGTTTCCACATTGGAATCATCTATTTCTCCAGATCTCCAAAAAGTCCTGGACAATCATTCCAAGGTATTTGAGACTCCCAAGGTCTCCCACCTATGCGTGATCATGATCATGCTATTCATCTGATTCCAGGAAGTGTTCCTCCAAACATCAGGCCGTACAGATATCCCTATGTCCAAAAAAGTGAAATTGAACGTATGGTTGCAGAAATGCTAGAGGCTGGTATAATTCAACCAAGTCAAAGTTCTTTCTCAGCTCCAGTAGTATTGGTGCACAAGAAGGATGGATCATGGCGCATGTGTCCGGATTATAGGGAGCTCAACAAGCTCACTATTAAAGATAAGTTCCCCATTCCTGTTATTGATGAATTACTGGATGAATTGCATGGATCAATTTACTTCACCAAGTTGGATCTTCGTTCGGGATATCATCAAATCAGAATGAAGATTGAAGACATTCCGAAAACGGCATTTAGAACTCATGAGGGTCATTATGAATTTTTGGTCATGCCTTTTGGCCTTACCAATGCACCTTCAACATTTCAAGGTTTGATGAATTCAATTTTCAAACCATTCCTTAGAAAATTTGTGTTAGTATTTTTTGATGATATACTAATCTACAGCAAGTCTTGGAAGGATCATGTTGAACATGTTGACAGGGTGCTACAACTATTGGAGGAGAAACAATTATATGCAAAAAGATCCAAATGTTTCTTTGGAGTCCAGGAGGTGGAATATTTGGGTCATATTGTATCTCATGAAGGAGTTAAGGTAGACCCTAGCAAAATTAAAGCCATTAAGGAATGGAAAATCCCCACATCCATAAAGCATCTGCGAGGATTTCTTGGGTTGACAGGGTATTATCGCAAGTTTGTTAAGAATTATGGGAGAATAGCAGCACCTCTAACAACATTATTGAAGAAAGATTCATTTTCATGGACTCCGGAAGCAACAAAGGCCTTTGAACATCTTAAAGAGGCAATGTGCCAAGCACCGGTCTTAGCTACACCGGACTTCACAAAAACCTTTATTGTGGAATGTGATGCTTCAGGAAATGGAATTGGTGTTGTTCTAATGCAAGATGAAAGACCCATTGCTTTTGAAAGTCGTCCAATCAAGGGAAAGTTTTTAAGCAAAGCTATTTATGAGAAGGAAATGTTGGCAATACTCCATGCACTTAAGAAATGGCGACCCTACCTAATGGGAAGACACTTCAAGGTAAAAACGGATCATGATAGCCTTAAATACTTTTTAGAACAAAGATTATCCTCTGAAGAGCAACAAAAGTGGGTCACAAAGATGTTGGGTTATGACTTTGAAATCATCTACAAAAAAGGGAAGCAAAATGTGGTGGCAGATGCACTCTCAAGAAAGGATGAGGATGTGGAAGCATTGTTGTGTGCCATTTCTATTATCCAACCAGATTGGATAAACGAAGCAAGGGAGGAATGGAAGAATGACGAAGAAGTGTGGGCACTTATTCGAAAGCTACAACAAGATTCCAGTACTCTGATACATTTAGCTGGCAAAATGATTCGTTATGGTACAAAGATCGCTTATACCTCTGTAAGAATTCCCAGCTAAAACAAAAGATTCTTATGGAATTGCACACTTCTCCCTTAGGAGGGCACTCAGGATTTTTAAAAACTTACCACAGGGTTAAGAAGGAATTTTTTTGGGATGGCCTTAAATCAGATATTCAAAAGTTTGTGGCGGAATGTTTGGTTTGCCACAAAATAAAGTTGAAACAATTAAGACACCGGGTCTATTACAACCTTTATCCATTCCAAGCCAACGTTGGGAGGAGGTTTCAATGGATTTTATCACAGGTTTACCCAAGTCTGAGGGAAAGAGTGTCATCATGGTGGTAGTTGACAGACTTACCAAGTATGCACACTTTTGTGCATTATCACATCCATTTAAAGCCAGTACAGTTTCTACTGCATTTATGGAAACAGTTCAAAAGCTACATGGAAACCCAAAGATTATTGTAAGTGACAGAGATCCCATTTTCACTGGAAATTTTTGGACAGAATTATTTTCTTGTCTTGGTACTCAGTTAGCTCATAGCTCATCTTATCATCCTCAATCTGATGGGCAAACTGAGATAGTAAACAAATGTTTGGAAGGATATCTTCGTTGCTTTGTATCTGATAAACAGACACAATGGGTCAAATGGTTGCCTCTGGCTGAATGGTGGTATAACACTTCCTTCCATACAACAACAAAAATGACCCCATTTATGGCACTTTATGGGTATCAACCACCATCCATCACATCATATTTAAGAGAAAATTCTAAGGTTCAGGCAGTGGAACATCACATCGAACATCAACAACAAGTCCTCCAACTCTTAAAGGATAACCTCGTGTTGGCACAAAATAGAATGAAACAACAGGCAGATCAACATCGCAGTGAAAGAAGTTTTGATGTAGGTGATTGGGTATTCCTACGGCTACAACCATATAAGCAAATGTCCCTAAAGCAAGCTAAGAAGGATAATAAATTATCACCAAAGTATTATGGTCCGTACAAGGTGTTGCAAAAGATTGGTACTATGGCATACAAATTGGAGCTTCCTGCAGCTTCTCGATTGCACCCAGTTTTCCATGTTTCATGTTTAAAGAAGGTTATAGGTGACAAGCTCCCAATTCAAACAATATTGCCAGAACTTGACGAGGAAGGAAAAATTATATTGGAACCGGAAGCAGTCACAGAAACAAGAACTCGACAGCTACGAAATCGATCAATTTCAGAGTATCTTATCAAGTGGAAGAACTTATCCGCTGAAGATTCCACATGGGAGGATGAGAATTTTATGCAGAAGTATCCAAAACTACTCAAGCATTGAGGACAACACTTTTTTGAAGGAGAGGGGCATGTTGGGTCCCTATAATACTAGTGATTACCCCATTACTATTGTAGTTATACCCCTTATTTATATTGTTGTGCCCCTATTACCCCCATATTGTTATTTCTGTGCCCCATAGAATCCCTCTATTGTTATTTTTGTGGCTTTATATTATTATTGTTAGGTCGGCTGGATTATATTGTGACTCCTTAGACTCCTATATATAGAAAGGAGGTTTTGTCATTTGTATCATCCAAGAATTGTTCATTTATGTAATGTAAAGGAGGTTGCCCCCTCGAAGAGGCTGAATTCTAAGGCGTTGATCTATCTTTTCTATCTTTTCTTGAGCTGGTTTCATAACACTAGCATTTCTGCAACCATACGTTCAATTGAACTCTTTTGGGCATAGGGATATCTGTACAACCTGATGTTTGGAGGAACACTTCCTGGAATCAGATGAATTGCATGATCATGATCACGAATAGGTGGGAGACCTTTGGGAGTCTCAAATACCTTGGAATGATTGTCCAAGACTTTTTGGAGATCTGGAGAAATAGATGATTCCATTGTGGAAACATCTAGTGAACATAATTGTGCAATTACACCTCTTTTTTCCTTTTTTAGAAGCTTTGTCATACCGTTAGAACTGATTATCTTTCCTGGTTTCCCTGCAATACCCGTTAATTCAACTTCCTTTCCTTCCAAAGAAAATTTCATGAAAAGTTCTTGAAAATTAAAAGCTATTGTACCCAGGGATTGTAGCCATTGGACTCCTAGTACAACATCAACACCTCCCATTGGAATGGAAAGCATTGGGATATTCAATACATATTCTCCCATGGATAGCTTGATACTATGGCACTTTCTAGGAACATTTATCATTCCCCCATTTGCAACCATCACTTGACACTCTGGTGCTAGATATAGGAAGCAATTCAATTCGTTTGCTATCTTACAATGAATAAAATTGTGGGTACTTCCTGAATCAATCAACACTATTACCTTTTTCTTCTTGATTTGTCCTTCTATCTTGATGGTTTGAGGAGTGGTAATTCCAGCCAATGCATTACAAGATATGGTCGTATTCATTTCTTCTTTATCTAGGCTTTGTTCCTGGAGTATATCCTCTTCCTTTCACCTTTCTTGCTCCTTTTCTTTTTCCTCTTCACAATCGATGTAGAATAATTTCTTCTCGGCACACTTATGACCTTTAGTGTATTTTCTATCACAACTGTAACAAAGCCCTTTTGCTCTTTTTTCTTCCAATTTTTTAGGTGTCAACCTTATAGGTTGTGGAAGACTAGGGCAACAACACTTCCATATTTATAGTTGTGAGTGGTATGCTTCCTGGTTGCCATAATTTTGCTTTCCAATTTTTCTTGCTAACCTGAATGCCTTCTCTCATGAATCAGGTTCCCAAAGGTGAACATCATGTTGGATATTATCCTTTAAAGTCCCTATGAACACATCAATCCTATCCTCCTCTAGAATATTTTTTACCCTTATGTTCAATTTTTGGAACTCCTCAATGTGCTCCATTATTGAACCCTTTTGTTTGACACTTATCAATTGGCTAAAAAAAGTGTTGCTTTTTGTATTATCATAATGTGTTGTCAATTCTTCCATAAAAATTTCCCGAGTGATAATTTGTTTACGAGAGCAAAGCCATTGATACCATACAAATTGATTTGGTTCGAAATATAAATTTGCAATACGTACCTTTTGTGTGTTTTGCACATTATTGAGATCGAAAAATTGCTCCATTTGTAATACCCATGTTGTGGGATCCTTGCCATCAAACTTCCTCATATCGATTTTTGGAATATGGTGGATCTTCGGTCCAACATTGGAGTCTATGAAATAATGATTAACATTTCTTTTGTTCTCATAATGAGTTTCCTTTACTACCCTTTCACCATTAGTAAGCATTTCTTGTAGAAACTTTGTCAAATTTGTCTTCAAATTTTCCATGTCTGTCTTCAAATCTATCTTCAATAATCCATGTTAGCTTACATGCCATTCATCTTAGCTTCCATGCCCTTTATCTTAGATTCCACGCCATTTATCTTAGATTCTGTTAGCTTTTGTGAGAGTGACATTTGTTGCACTTGGTCTTGTAATTTTGATATATCCTGTAGAATTTCTTCATCTTCTTCATGAGTCATGTTAGGCTTTTAGGTTGCTTACTAGGTGTTTGCACTTTCTTTCCTCGTGGCATTATTTACCGATAGTAATGCTCTACTATGCCCTTTGAATTCTTCAAAATAATTTTTCAAACCAAGCTTAAGAAAAAATTTAAAAAAATCTACACACCTTTTTTCACTTTGTAGGAGCTCGATATTGCCTCTAATGTATCTCTGCAATTTAGGATCATCCAATTTTGAAATTGCAACCTATAGTAGTCCTCTATGTCCTCTTTCCAATGCCACTAGTCTGATCCAAATTGGATTCTCCAAGGAAGAGTTATGCCAAATCTCCCACAGTGACCTGATTATAGACTAGTTCAGTAGTGCAAACGTGTACGACGCTCCACGAGTCACTGTTTCAACCTTTATCTCTGAAAAAATATACAAGAAACTAAAGTCTGTCCTATTTCTGTACCTTCTGATGAAATTTCAATCCGATGCTTAGAGAGAAAGTTATGATTATTTTCCCCAAGTCACCTGTTTGATATGTAATTCAGGAGTCTGCAAAAAGACAAACTTCCTCAAATCATATCTCTGCAAATATAGTGCGAAAAGCTCTAAAATTTGGTCCTGAGGTTTAGTGCGATTTCTTCTCAAATGGTTTTTTTTTTTAGCTTCTAAAACATCATAGAAAAAATTTTATAGCGAAAATGCGACGATCACCTATTTGGAGCAGCGAAACCCTAGAATCCAAAGCTCTAATACCAAGTTATGAAACCAGCTCACAAAAATATAGAAAAGATAGATCAACGCCTTAGAATTTAGCCTCTTCGAGGGGGAAACATCCTTTAAATTACATAAATGAACAATTCTTGGATGATTCAAATGACAAAACCTCCTTTCTATATATAGGAGTCTAAGGAGTCACAATATAACCCAGCTGACCTAACCATAATAATATAAAGCCACAAAAATAACAATAGAGGGATTCTATGGGGCACAGTAATAACAATATGGGGACATTAGGAGCACAACAATATTAATAAGGGATACAACTACAATAGTAATGTGGTAATCACTAGTATTATAGGGACCTAATAGTATCTCTTTAGTTTGCTGGATAATATAAAAGGAAGGACTGGCTATTTCTCCGTGGATGTAGCCCGAACTGGGTGAACCACATATATCTGTGTCTCTCTTGTTTTATGTGTTTTCTGTGTTTATATTTCTGCTATATTTTATGTGTTCCTTTTCTCTTTAATATATAATTTTCTAACAACTAGTAAGTCCCCTTGAGGAAATAGAGAGGTTGAGAAAGAAAAACAAAACCTAGAAGGAATCATTGAGAAAAGGAAAGGTTGAGGTTTTTGAGCCATTGCACATGAAAATACAAGAAGGTAAGAAGCTTCATGATTCTATGAACCAGTAGATGAATGAAAAGAATAAATTATGTAAAAGGTCAGAAGGAGAAATCATGTTGTTGAAGAAGGAGTTGGAAATGGTTAAAACACAACTCATTTTCAACCAAAAACTTGGAAAAGGGATTGAATATTTGAATGAAATATTAAAAGTTCAGTTTGTATCTAAATATCATAGTGGTATCGGATTTGAAGTTGAGTCTAGTGAAAAAACTGAATTAAAAGGTAAAAAGGATTACCTTTGTTCCAACAAAACAAGAGACTACACATCAGCAAAAGACAATTACACAACCAAAGAAAATTAGCAATAGAAAAAGAAGAATGTTGGCCAAGAAAATCGAACTGCCCATAATTTAGTCCAATGTAGAAGATAAATTTCTAGGTACAATGATATTTTCCTAGGGTATTGTTTCACATGCACAAATTATGGTCACAGAGCAGCAAATTGTAGAGTCAATCCTTCCCACTTGAAGCTCAGATATACAAGAAGATCTCAACAGAGAAAAAGTAGACCCAGGTATAATAATTATTTTTCTCCTATGAACTATCTAGTGTAATTTTTTAAAAGTTAAAATTTTGAGCATATAATAGTCAATTTGAGGATAAAGGAGAACGAGAGAGAGTCAGTAATTGAGAAAATTGAGCAAAAACCAAGGTTTGGAATGAAAGGGAGAAATCAGAGCAATGTGATATTGTGTTGTATACATAGAATGAAGGGACCCATTGGTATGTGGACAATGGCTCTTTTAGGCACATGTCATGAGACAAAATAATGTTTTTGACTTGTAAACTAGTTGACGAAGGTAATGTGACTTTTAGCAACAATGCTCCAAGAAAAATAATTACAAAAGGAGTGGTCAGTCTATCAAATGGAAAAGGTAAAGATAAGAATGTTTTATATGTTGATAGGTTGAAGCATAACCTTCTTAGTGTATCTTATATGTGTGATCAAGGATATGATGCGATGATTAAAGCCAAAAAATGTCAAAGTCAAGTCTATAGACATAGGTGAGATAGTTGTTGAAGTTGTAAGAACAAATAATAATGTCTATGTGCTCAAAGAGAAGACAAAAATGTGTTAATTTACAAATATTGTTGTGATTTGGTTATGACATAAAAGACTTGGACATATGAAATTTGATCAAATAGTCAATCTTAGAAAGACAAATGTTGTCAAGGATTTTCCTAGGCTTTCAAAACCAAAGAATACAATTTGTAAATCTTTCCAACTGAGAAAGAAATCTCGTGTTCCATTCAAATCAAAAGAAAACTCATCATCAAATACATTGCAGCTGGTACACATTGATTTGTGTGGAACATGCACAACATAGTCACCCCCATGTAAATTATACTTTATGCTAATAATTGATGATTTCAATAGGATGATGTGGGTTTCCTTCCTTAGAGAGAAATATGAAGCTTTTGAGAAGTTCAAAGAGTTCAAAGCCATGGCTGAGAATGAAACTGATTGTAAAATAAAAAGCATAGGGTCAGACAATGGAGGTGAGGTCACTTCAAAAGAGTTTGATGAATTATGTAAAAATAATGGCATTAAAAGAAAACTTACAATAACAGGGAATCCCCAGAAAAATGGTGTAAAAAAAAGAGAAAACAGATCAGTGTAGCAATTAGCCAAAGCCATGATGAACAAAACGAATTTTAAACAAATATTTTGGGTAGAAGTTATTCAAACAATAATGGTGATACTAAACAAAGCTCATTTTAGACTTGACATTGACAAAAATCCTTATGAGTTATGGCATGATAGACCTGCAATAGTCAAACACTTCATAATTTTTGGTAGAAGATGTTACATCAAGAGAAATGTTGAGAACCTTGGGAAGTTCAATGCAAGAGCAGATGAAGTCATTTTTCTGGGATATTCATAGAAAAACAAAGGATACAGATGCTATAATAAAATTACCAAAAGGATAATTGACTGCATTGATGTAAAGGTGGATGAATGCTTTGAGAAAGAAGAGAAACAAGCAGTAAAATCCAGCACAGAGGAACTATAGAATTTTCTCTACAAATCAGCTAGCTCACTGATATCATGTAGAAATTTCACCTATAGATCAAACTGATATATGCAATGTACTAAAGCATAATACTAGATCTACATCTACCATAAACATTGCGGAAGCTTAATTGAACATGAGCAACATTAAGCATGAATAGATATAACTAAGAATGAGAAGTAATCAACCATAACATAGAAGATATAACCTAAGGAAAGAACCGACCTAAAACCCCATCTCTGTATTATCAATCAAGTGGAAATCCTCAAAAACATACAAAAAGAATCAGCTCAAAAGCTATCCTTCTCTCTCTGTACTCTGATGATGTAGCTCATGGACTATCTAGGCCTATATATATAGGCTCCACAAGTCCTCCAAGCCCATATTTCCTTGTGTAGTTTTGATTAGGGTCCAATTACATAACATGTGTGAATTGGACCAAATCATACCTGTTGTCACCTCAGGTCGAACTACGCAGTGATAGAAGGAAGAAGATTCCTTACTCATGTAAGGAATATCCACTAGGAATATCCTAACATCTGATAGTCATTGTCCCTCATCTGATCTCAACTGGGTCTTTGTATGAACTAACATGCATCATTTATCCATAAGAGAATACTCAGTTATTTGAAAATAACAGTTGTCACATGCATGAAAGTGATAAGCCCCAGAAATGGGTAATTATATGGGCTCATTTAGCCTCCTAATTTGACTTAATCCACCATTCTCATTAGTTTATTGCATGTTTTTTATTATATTTATGCTAATAGAGTGAATTGGGTTAGTCATTATGCCAAAAAGTCTAATGTGTGCTTGTAGAGCTATAAAAAGGGTCTCTTTCACCTCTAATTACCTCACATTAATATGTCAATCCGGGAACGTTTTGTTATTTCAAAGAGTGTCTCAGTCTGAGGCTATCATTTGCCAGAGTAATGCTAGTAGTACAGTGTTCAGAAATGCAAGAGTAAATGGATGCTTGTCTACAGCTTAACTTCTTCAAAAGATTAAATCACACATTCAAAAGACTAAGCAACTTATCAGTCAAGGGTTCGGTAGCAATAACCCATCCCTTTGGAAACTGATGGAAAAGGAAATCAGAGAACAGATTGTGGATCTAGGAGCTGGACAGTAAATGCCAATGCTCACTATAGCCTGGGATCGTTCTTCACACCAACACCAATAAATAGAACGACAGATGACAAATGGAACAACAATTAAGAAATCGAATAGCAAGTCTGTAATGGAACAACAAATCTGAAAAGGAACAGAAACTAAGAAATAGAACAACAACTAAGTCTCACAAGTAGTAACAATCTTAATCTATCAGATCAAATGCATTAATCGTAATCAAACGACAATATTTCACTCTTAAGGGCGAATCGAACAACACACACCAATGGAACAACATTGATTACTGATGAATTATGGAATAGCGCTTGAAAACCATATACGCACATAGCACACTTAAATAATAATCTGATCCAAGTATCAATCTCAGTTAGAAAGAATACGACTGCATTCAAAATAGAACAGCATTGTTCATAAATCCAACAATCGTAAAAAACATAACTCCCAAGATGAATTCTGTAACGTTAATGAATAGGTGCACATCACAAAAGCTCTGTAATGGAATAGTAACAGTATTCTGTCAAGACTAGGAATATTAGATCAACTCTTAAAAGAATAGTAATATGATGCAGAGTCAATACAATAGTTCTGTCTGTAGAAACCTTAATGAATTAAACATAACAGAGCATGTGATTTAAACTTATAAAACACATCAGATTACCAAATAATGTCGATAAGCAAACCACGCATAAACCAAACATAATAATACAGGAGCAAGTGTCCTCCAGGGCCGGGCCCTTAGCTTCCAGGGGTACACCGCTTGAAGTTAATCCAGGCTCAGAGATGAAGTAATAACCAAGTTTGTATTAATGCATAGAGCAGAATTACAATAAACCAGTTCTTAGTGAGACGCGATGATCAAAGTTTTGATCTTAAAAGAAATTACATAAAAGCATAACCGTATCTAACTCCTCTTCTCGAGCTAACAGTGCTACCCCTTTTATAAGGGTGACGATGGAGATGTCTAAGTGCAAAAATAGATAAAATAACGATCCCTTAGGATCAAGGATCCTGAGGGATTCGCCGAACCGTTAGTCCTCAGTCATTTCTTTTCTCTCCTGCGCCAAGCTGATATCTCCACCTCTTTTTCCGGGCTGATTCGCTTTGATTTGCTTTGCCTTGTTTGCATTCGGTCTCCTGTCAAAGGGACAGTGGTTAACCCATCCTTGTCCTTTCCTTTGGAACATCAATTTCTCGTTTTTCCTCCTTCCTGTACAAGGAAATGACAATTGTCAGCGTTTTCATCTTGCATATTAATCTCACATGTTTCTTTATCATTTTCCTAGTTCATGATGCAAAAGGTTTGCAAGTTCTAATGAAAATATACTGAAATAATCATCAAAAACATAACTTCTTCAATACTCCACACACCCCCCTGCTTACTCTGTTTCATGCCCTCATGAAAACATTGTAGTTGACATGTAAAGCAGTGAGAGAATAGGCTAGAGATGGAATCTCATGTGGAGGCCTACAGCCATGATGAGTAACTATGTAGTAAAAAAAATGGCCTGTCTGACCCTCGGGCATCTCATTGGTATCCGGGTGCAGGGTGCCAAATAATTGGACTTCGGAACCTATATCCTAACCAGGATGGCCCTGTGCTCAAAACAATTTTTCCATAGAGGTGCAAGCGATTGGAAGCTAATTTAAAATTATCATACTTAAACGGTTCCCTGAGCTTGATATCGGATTAGAAATTTGATACCGAAATTTAGCTGCATCAATGGCAAGGTCTTTGATAGAAAGAAAGTATTCTAATCCCTATCGAATGAGTGCCTCATGCATGGGTCCTAATGTTTCAATTACACCCGGAGTCTTCATGAGGTTTCTATGTGCTCTCCACAACTGTACTGGGTCCCTAGGCTTAGCCCTTACCCACAAATCTAAGCCATTTTCTTGCCTCTGGAAAGTATTATGGGCTTTAAGCCATTTAATTTGATTAAACCCAAATGAGATGAATGTCTGCAATTGGATGTCTCCAACAAAAGGGCCAGGGTTCAACTCAGTCTCTTGGTCTAATACAAGGTTATGTAAATAGTACTCACACAGTAGTCTCTGGACTTTTACCCCGTAGTGCTTACAGCAGTCTATAAAATCATTGATAGTGTTAATTTGTATGGGCGCACCTGCTTTAACAGCCTTTATTTTTAGTTGCAAATACTGTTCCAGTAGAAACAAGGCATAATTCTTGGTAGGGGCTCTACATGTTAAGACCTCATTTTATAAAGAACACAAGGTATCCATCTGCTTGATAATGATATCTAGCCTACGAGTTACCTTTGCGACTTTCTCTTGTTCCCTTCACCAACCTTCAAAAGCCTGGCTTTTGGATTGATTGATGTTCCTAAGCTGCTGTTGTAGCTCTTCATACTTTTCGCGAGGGACCATTTTCTCTCTAAGCTTTTCTGCTTCTTGCTGAGCTTGCTTCAACCCCTTTCGTAGGGTTACTATTTTTGGATCTCTTCTCCATGCAGCAGTGGAGGCCAGGAGTTTTACCTGAACTTTCCTATTGCGTTGCTTTGAGTTCATAACCTTTATCACTCCTGAAAGTGGTGCCTCCGTTTGAATTTCCTTATCACAGGTCATCATCTCATCCATTTCTATCTTAACGTGAATATCAGTCCGTTGCTGTTCCTTTTCAATTGGAACAGTAGTCTGTTTCTCAGCATCATTTGGAACAGCAGCCTAGTTCTCGACAGGGTTTTGAACAACAGGATGAATTTTGGTCCTCTGCCCCTTTGCCTTGCGGGGTTTTGCTGGAGTGGTCACATTTTTCCTTCCTGAAGTCCTTTTTACCCTTTGCCTTGCTTTTAGGATCCTAATTTGCTGGTGGAGCTGGACTATTATATTCAATAATCTCTACTGTTCCTTTTGCAATTCTTTAATTTCCAAAATTTCCTTAGAAGGAATAGCAGGCTGTTCACTGCGGCCTGGACTATGACTAGTTCCCGGATTTTCCTTCTGGGGTGTTTCTTCACTATTTTGCTTTGGCTGTTCTGGGGCAGGAACCCCAACTGGTTCTGTCATTTCTTGGGCGACTTCTCTTTCTGCCCCTGCTTCCTCCGGAATTTCTTCCGGTGCCTTCGGGTTAGGAACGGATTGTTCCTGTTCAGTATCTCCTATCATCTCTCCATCATGAACAGGCAGATTCTCTTCTTCTGCCTTCTTTGCATGTCATTCTTCAGGTGAATTTTCCTCCTGGGGTTTCCTTTCGGCATGGAGGTCTGATGGACTGGAAGGTTGGCCATATTCGTCCATATTGGCCAAGACTTCAGCCAATTCATCTTCTCCCATTGGGTCCTGCAATGGGCTACCTTCCTGTTGTTCCATTTCCTCCTACTGCTCGGATTGCTCGGCTTCTTCTTCTGATTTCTCGGCTCCTTCTTCATTTTCTTCTTCTTCTTCAGATTGCTCAACCTCTTCTTCTTCTTCTTCTTCTTCAGATTGCTCGGCCCCTTCTTCTTTTTCTTCTTCTTCAGATCGCTCGGCCTCCCCTTCCAGCCGTGAGGGTTGCTCATCTTCAATTTCTACTGGTCAGCTGGTGTTTTCCTGGGGCTTCTCCAGCCTTCCTCGTAGTCATGCTAGCTGGACTGATTTTCTGCATTTTTCTGGCCACTCGGGTGTACCGGTGGCATGTTTACGCTTTGTCGATTCCCTGCGTTTTTCTAGACACTCGGGTGTACCGGTGGCATGTTTGCGCTTTGCCAATTCCCTGCGTTTTTCTGGACACTCAGATGTACTGGTGGCATGTTTACGTTTTGGGGATGGTGTGGTCAATCCCCCATTTATCATGGCAATTAGCTCTTCCCAGTTGCTTTGCTGCTAGGTGATGCTATGGCTGACAATTAACCGAATCAACCCATGATGACTAACAACTAACTCTACATGCTGTGCCTTTTTTATGCTCCGTGCAACGTCATGAAGTAACAAATTCAAAAATGTAGGTAAATTTACAGAGCATTTTTGCTTTAGTACAGCTAAGAGTTTAAGATGTCGTGGTCTTACCACGTCTTTTCTGCCTTCACAGGTGATGTAGCTTTGAATGGTCCTTTCCAATTCTGCCGACGGCTTTCCTAGTGCTGTTGGCAGAACTCCCTTTCCTCTAATTTCCAGGCTCTGGCTTTCGTCCTGGAAGATTTCTATAATCTTCTGCAATCTCTCCTTTTTTAACGTCCATACTGGTCCGGTGGCTGGTAGTCCCGAGACTTCTGCGATTATGTCATCGGTGACTGCTATGTGTCTCCACCTCACTGTGGAGTAATCCTCTTGCAAATTCTGCAGGAATTCAATTGCCACCGTCGCGTTAGACTCCTGCAAGCAGTTGAGATAAGTCAGCCACCCTACTTTTGCCAGGATTTCCCAGGCAGCAGTAGAGACTGTTAACACCTGCGGTTCTCTCCGAATCGATCTACCTCCCATGGTTTCGCTGTAAACTCTCAATGGAACGACAGCTGTTCGTGCTGTTGAAACATAGAGAGGCTGACAAACGTAAGACTTGTTCAAAAGCAGAGTATACAATATAAATGGCTTATGAACAACAATTCATGCAGAAAAAATAAAAATAGTATGCCGTTGATCTGTGCCATACCCTAGTACACAACTTCCCGAATAGTGAGCTGACACGTAATCCATGGAATGATGAGGTTAATCTCCCCGCCGCAATGTGATAGGCTGTCCCAGATGTTAAATAAAGGAGCAGTGCCCGCTTTGAAGGAGAGTCATAAAGGAATAGCGTATGGCAATATGCCATGTTTACAAAAACAACAAATTACCGAAATCGAGGGATAGAGTTGGATCGCTTATTACGTAAGAGGCTGTTGTCATATGATGCGAGGCTGGGAGGATAGGACATCTTCCGTACATTCCAAGTCTCATGCGGTCATTGACAACTGCTCTGCCATGATTGGTGGTAATAAATTTACATGCGTTATATAATTCGGGAAATGATATATGATTAATTACTAAGGTGTAAGAAATGGAATGGTGCTAGTAACTTACCTATTGGTGTAAATAATGTGACTTCAATTCCATTAACAATTCTCTGCTGCCGACAAGTGTCCATAACCTTGGCAGAGTTGTTTATTTCACCCATGGAACCACGATCCTTTGTGCATGCTTAGGGAATGTTGTGTGATGTCAAAATGTAGGCCATTATGCTAGTTTGGTTACCAGTTGACCATAATGCCATTCACGAGGAAGGAGCGAAAAGTGGGCAGGCCGACTCGTGATGAGACCTCATGTTCCAAGGGTTGTTTATTTCATATACCTTTTGGACCATATCCCTGGTGTGGTGGCCATAGTGGGAATGCCACTTCGCTTTCATCCTCATGATCATGGTAGGCTGGCTCTTGATGAGACCCCCTATCCTGCATTTGACAACTTATAAGTCATGTTTACTATTTTTTCTTTCTTTTTCATAAAGTACTTTCCCTTATTTATACACAAATGGTGGTTCAACACTCCTTAAGAGTAGGAATGGTGGAAGAAGTATTAACATCTCAATAATAAGATATAAACCCTTTGCTCTTATTCCTAACTAATAATCAAAGAGGATTAAAAGGGATCATCATGATAAAGATAACCAATCATAGCAGAATTAGTAGAACAATGACAGCAAAAGATGATAAATAAGTGTGTCCTTCCTTCTGACCTCTTAACAATGCAGAGCCTTATAAAAATAGCGATTTATGATTGGTTGATTTCAGTATGTTGTGATTTTGTATCCCTTCCATAAATGCATAGCTGTATTCTAAAATACTTGAAAGAACAGGAGCAATAAGCATCCTCAATTTAGAACAGCAAAAGGAACAAGCTGTTTCATAGGGAGAGCAAAACCATGCAAGTGGTGTTCCTTTTGGAAAAATGAACAACAAAAGACCACAAAATACAAATGTCGTTCCTTTGAAGAAGGAACAACAATGATGGAAAACGTCGTTCTTTTGAAAAAAAGGAACAACAGAACACACAGATGTTGTCCCTTTGGAAAAGGAATAGCAAAACATACCAATGCCATTCCTTTGAAAAAGGAATAGCAGAAATCAAAAATGTTGTTCCTTTGGGAAAGGAACAACAAACACAAAAAAATGTCGTTCCTTAGGAAAAGGAATAGCAGAAATAAAAAATGTTGTTCCTTTGGAAAAGGAACAACAAAAGATGCAAAAATGTCGTTCCTTTGGAAAAGGAGCAGCAAAAATAAAAAATGTTGTTCCTTTGGAAAAGGAACAACAAACACACAGAAATGTCGTTCCTTTGGAAAAAGAACAACAGAAATCGAAATTTTGTTCCTTTGGAAAAGGAACAACAAAAATCAAGAATGTTGTTCATTTGGAAAAGGAACAGCGAAAGCACACAAATGTCATTCCTTTGGAAAAGGAACGACAGAAATAAAAAATGTTGTTCCTTTGTAAAAGGAAGAGCAAAAAACGCAAAAGTAAAGAAATAGAACCAAATTGCAACAAGATGATGGCTGATCCAAAGGGGGTTGTTCTTTTGAAAAAGGAACAGCCGGAAGAAAATGTTGTTCTTTTGAAAAAAAGAAAGGAACAATGAAAATAATAAGAGCAAAAATATGTACAAAAATGATTCTAGAAAAGAACTTATGTACAAACTGTAGAAAGAAATGAATTACTTAATGAATTACAGGTGAGGAAGACTTCTCTCGCAAAATCTCCATATCAGAGTCTCGGCGTAGCTGCTAGCAGAAGGACTCCCGAGTGAGTGGTTTGCAATAGAGATGAACTCGGTGGCCATTTGCCTTGAAGTCATATCCAGAACCGTCAATAGTGACTAGAGTAAGGGTCCCATTGTCATGTACCTTCTGGATTTCGTATGGTCCCAACCAATTAGTCTGGCATTTCCCGGGGAAGTCCTAAAACCTGGAGTCGTACAACAGAGCCCAGTCTCCCTCGTGGAAGACTTTATTTTTAATAAGAGCATCATGCCATTTAGCTCGCTGCTGTTGGATCAGGGCAGTGTTTTGAAGTGCAAAGAGCCTAATTTCGTCTAGCTCATTGATCTACTGCAATCAATTAATCTGTGCCTCGGTTAGATCTAAGCCAACTTCTTGTGCTGTTCATAATGTTTGGATTTAGAATTCTATGGGGAAAATGGGTTGTTTTCCAAACACTAATTGATAACGTGAGTAACCAGTGGTGCTTCTCCATGTTGTTCTGTAAGCCCACAGTGCTTCAGGTAGTCTGGCAGCCCAATCACATCTATGTGACACAATGGTTTTCATTAGGATTGCTTCTGTTATTTTATTGTTGCTTTCTACCTGTCCATTCGCCTGTGGGTGGTATGGAGTAGTGATTTTATGCTGGACATGATAGTTGTTGAGTGTTGCAGCTATTCTGTTCCCAGTAAACTGTGGTCCACCATCTATAAATATTTCTCTTGGAAGGCCATAACGTATAGATAGATGGAACAGGAACTGTATGACAAAGTCCTCTGTAGCTCTAGGCAATGCCTCTGCTTCAACCCACATGGTGACATATTCTGTTGCCACCGAAATATATGTTTTCTGGTTTGATGATGGGTTAATTGGTCCAACGAAATCAAGAGGCCATCGCTCGAATGGTTCGATGACTAGCTGTGTTTTCAGAGGCATCTCATCAGATTGACCAGGGCGTCCTGCTCGCTGGAAACTGTCACAGGCTTGGACAAATTTCTTTGCATCTGTGAAAGTTGTGGGCCAATAATACCCTGTCTGCAGCACTTTATGTCTAGTTCTATGATCGGCGAAATGTCCACCACATGGCCCATCATGGCAGGCTTTTAAAATGTCAAAGATTTCATATTCTTGAACACATCTCCTAATGTGCATGTCTACCGCTGTGTGAAACAAATAGCCCCCAATCCACGAAAAATCGAGCACTCCGCTGAACAATCTGTTTCTGTTCATTATGGGTTAGATGCTTTGGTAATTTACCTACTGCTAGGTAATTGGCAACATCATCATACCAGGGTGTTTGAACAGCCACAACAAACAGATGCTCGTCCAGAAATTGGTCTTCAGCTACTGCTGCATCAATTGGCTTTGGCATTCTTGAGAGAATATCGGCTACAGGATTTTCTTTGCCAAGTCGATCCTTGATTGTAATATCAAATTCCTGCAATAAAATCAGCCATCTAGTTATTCTGTCATTTGTGATAGGCTTGTTTGCTAAATAGTTTATGGCAGAATGATCTGTGTACAAGATAACTGGATATCCAGTAATGTAATGTCTAAACTTATTGATAGCATGTATTACAGCTAGAAATTCTTTTTCAGTAATAGTGTAGTTTAATTCAGCAGGGGATAAATTTTTGCTAATATAATAAATTGCATATGGTTTTTTATCCTCTTCCTACCCAAGGACCGCTCCAATGGCTGTATTTGAGGCATCAGATGATATCTAGAATGGCAAATCCCAATTTGGTCCTCGAAGGACTGGGGTTGTGGATACGAGCTTCTTCAGATCCTTGAAAGCACGTTCACATTTTTCTGTCCAAAGAAAATCAACGTTACCAGTTAGTGCATATAGAGGTGCAACAATGTGCGAATAATGTTCTATAAATCTCCTATAATAACCAGAAAATCCAAGAAAACTGCGTACCTCTGTTTGAGTGGTAGGAGTGGGAATAAGCAAAAGTATTTGGATTTTGGCTGGGTCTACCTGAATTCCAGCTGCTGAAATATAGTGTCCTAGGATAAGTCCTTCAATCATCATCATATAACATTTTTCGTGGCTTAAACAAAGCCTGGTAGCAATGCAGCGTTGTAGGACTTTTTCTAGGGTATCCAATGCTGGATCAAAATCATCTCCATATGGTGTAAAGTCATCCATGTATACTTCAATTCCGTCATTTATTAAATTTGCAAAAATGCTAAGGATGGCCCTTTGAAATGTGGCAGGAGCATTGCATAAGCCAAAAGGTAGAACTTGGTAGGCAAATGTTCCCCAAGGACAAGTAAAAGTAATTTTGTCTTGGTCTTTTGGGGCAATCTGAATATGATTGTATCCACTGAAGCCATCTAGGAAAGAAAAGAATTTCTTTCCTGCTAAAGTGTCTAATACCTGGTCGATGAATGGGAGAGGGAAGTGGTCTTTTTGTGTTGCTTTATTTAGCTCCCTGTAGTCCACACAAATTCTCCATTTCCCATTCTTTTTTGGTACCACCACAAGCGAAGAGACCCATTTACTATCAGAGATAGGATAGATAAAATTGACATCTAAAAGTTTTTGAAGTTTAGCTTTTACCACATCTTTTAGATGAGGGTTTAGTCTCCTCTGAGGTTGATGAACAGGTCTTGCATATTTTTCTATATAAATGTGGTGTGTACATAATTGGGGGTCAATTCCTTTCATATCAAGGTAGTCCCATGCAAATGCTTCTTTGTATTTCCTTAACAGATGGATGAGCTTCATTTCTTGTTCAGGTGTGAGGTTGGCATTAATATTTAAGGTTTTTCCCAGTTCAATTTCCACAATTTTACTATTTGCAATAGAAGTGACAGGTATTGTTTGATCATGTGTATCTTTCGGAGGATCTTCTTCTAATTCATTATCAAATGCTGCTTCTATCATGTGACACTGTTTGCAGGATCTGGATTCAGTTTGACTAATGAAATTATTAATGGCATTATATTTTGTTTGGTCTTTGAAATCAAGTGCCTCTTGTATAGTTAATGGAGATCTAATGTTATCAGTAAGGTATGATAAGGGTGCTTATTAGTTTTGATTATTGTGGCACTTTTGCGGCACTGGAGGATATAGAACTAAATTCTTGATATTTGGTCCTTTGGTTATGGTCGTATTTCCTTTTCGGCAGCCAATATAAGCATCGGCAGTGGCACGCCAAGGTCTACCTAAAATCAATGGATGTCCATCAAGTCGTGTTTTGGGACTTATTATGAAAAAATTGGTTGGATATTCCAAGGAATCAACAGAGACCATGACATCATGTAGAGTACCCTCCGGCCTAACCACAGATCGGTCAGCTAATTCTAGCAAGTTAGAGGTGGGTTCTACAAATGTAATGCCTAGATTTTGGCAAGTAGTGGTTGTTAAGATATTAATTGCAGCTCCTAGATAAACTAAGGCATTGGACATGGTCTGACCATAAATTGGACAGTTACAATTGGATTTCCTAGGTCTTCATATTTAGTGGGTGTTTCTTTCCCTGATAGTAAGTCAGATAAAGTGCTGACTACTTGGACTCTTGGATTATTTGTTATATTCCTCCTTGGTTTCTTTATGCACAATTCTTTGATAGTTTTTGCGTATATCGGGATGTCTTGAATGGCTTGGAGGAATGGAATTTTTATGTACATATTTTGTAATTCTCCCAGAATGTCAAAATCAAGATATTGTATAGGTTGAGGTATGACTAATCGTTCTGGGAACGGAGGAGAGGATGTGGTTGCTTGATTATGAGTTTGTTGTTTATTCACATCCTCTTGTTGTGACAAATGTTCTCTGGGTAACTAATCTTCAATCTGAACTGTCTTATCTCCCTCGGTTTCAATAATATGCCCAGATCTTAACTGAAGATCATTACACTCCCTCAGATCGGCTCCTATCTCTGGTGTTTCTAAGATTTGGACAGGTTGAACCAGTCTGTTATTTGGATTGGGGCTGGGTTGGGCTGGGAGTTGCGGTCTCAAATTAGACTGGAGATTTTGTTGTAAGGCTGGCAGTGTAGGTTGAGGGAGCGGAATGGTTCCTACTGGCTGATGCATCGGTCTCTACCAGTTTGTCTACCAGGCTGAACTTTGCAAGGTAGGGGGAGTCCACTGTGGTGGATATGAGTTACTTTACCAATATGGTGGGGTATAAGGAAGATTCAGCCAACCAGATTGGCTTGCCTGATTCAGCCACGAGTTTGAAGAAGGAAACGACTGTGGTGTCCAGTTTGGAAACGGGGATTGGGATTTACTTTGCCACATATTATATTGTTGAGCATTATACTGCGGAGGCTGAAAAGAAGAAGTTGGGTCTGGAAACATACCAGATTTTCTCGGCTACCACTGATGGCGCTGGTTGAGCAAATACACCGATTCTGGCTCTTCTTCCGCTTCCTTATATACTACTTTCAATCCAGGAAGTGAGGGACAGCTCTCCGTAAGGTGAGCTTTTGTATAGATGGTGCATGTTTGGACTGTATCCACTGGACACTCCTTGTGGCTATGCTTTTTCCTGCATCGGGGACAGAAGATCGCCAAATTCTATTCTGCCTCCATTTGCTTTTGTTTGGCCTGCATAATATCAAGTTGTGTAGTTAGTGTCCCTAGTATATCAGTTTTAAAATTTTCCAATAAATTTCCAATTTCTACACGTGTTACTCCTTCTGTCGAAATTTTATTATCTCTTACAAACTGATCATGTTCTGTTGGTTTTACTCTTGTGCTACCTCTCGAGCTCCTGATACATAAATCAATAGTGTCAACAAAATTTTCTTGATAAATATCCCCTTTTCCCATAATGTTTAATGTTTCAATCCATTGCTCCTTCATGCCCGTTATTAATTCTGTTTTTAACACATTATCAGGTAAAGGTAGTGATGTATAAGGAGATCATTGTAGATTATACTGGAAATGTTCCACATACTCCTCTAATGTTTCATTCGGTCTAGCTGTCATCTGGAATATTTCATCCTTCAGTTCTCTAGACCTGCAATAATCTTGATATTTTTTCAGAAAAGATTCTTTCATTTGATCCCAGTTATTTATAACCCCAGCACCTAATCCCATAAACCATCTTAAAGCAACCCCTTTTAATGTAGAGGGAAATAGTTTCAATTTCTGGGGGTCGGTGGTGTAATCATATCCCCTGCACAGCACATCAAATTCAAATAAAAATGCATCCGGATCTTCTGATGTAAGATCGTGGAATGTGGGGATATGTTGAAGAGGGATTGCTTTCATAGGCACATTTGCTGTAGAATCCACTATGGGGTATTGTAATCTAGAGGTTTTGGTGTTTGGCTGGTTTTGAGCCATTGGGTCGAATATATGCCAATAACCTTCTGGGATATCTAGGAGGGTATTCCTAGGTTGAGAGGGAATGGCTTTGACAGGAATAGTTTTAATAGCACTTCCTCTATCTGGGATAATGAAAATGCCTGATGTCTGAGGAGATTGAGTTTCTTCAACAATGATTTTTGCAGCACTTCCCTTGTCTAGGCTATTTAATGGCTGAGTTGTTCTAATAGGAGACCTTGGTTCCTCAGTTTCCCCTGTCTCTCCTTCTCCTTCACAAAGATTGCTGAGATTCCCTTCCTGCAATAGTTCTGGAGTAGAATTTTCAATTTCTTGAAAGTCCTGCTTTTCAGTTTGACTATGCACCTCAGCAAAGGCTACAGATGGTGATCCTGTGGCCTAAGGGGAACTAGTAGGCTGTTTAGAAATGACTTTCCTGGGTCCTACTGAGGGCTGAGATTCTGCTCTCCTGTAGATTTTGTCTATGAAGGTTGGTCGGCCAAGGGTCACCGGCCCCTTAGCTTTTTCTCGCTTGGGTAGAGGTTTGGGATTTTTTTCTGGCTTTTTCTACTTAGTCATGCACTCAAATTAACTACCAAATTTTATTCAAACAACAACAAATATGTATGAAAGAAGACAGAGGAGCAGGGCTTTTACATGCTCCACACATAGGTTCTTACCTTCCGTTTTTAAAATCCAATTCTTCCCTAACAGGTTCGTACACTACTCTGAAAAAAAGAAGAAATGGATACACTCTTTCCCCAGCAACGGCGCCAAAATGTAGAGCTATAAAAAGGGTCTCTTTCACCTCTAACTACCTCACATTAATATGTCAATCCGGGAACGTTTTGTTATTTCAAAGAGTGTCTCAGTCTGAGGCTATCATTTGCCAAAGTAATGCTAGTAGTACAGTGTTCAGAAATGCAAGAGTAAATAGATGCTTGTCTACAGCTTAACTTCTTCAAAAGATTAAATCACACATTCAAAAGACTAAGCAACTTATCAGTCAAGGGTTCTGTAGCAATAACCCATCCCTTTGGAAACTGATGGAAAAGGAAATCAGAGAACAAATTGTGGATCTAGGAGCCGGATAGTAAATGCCAATGCTCACTACAGCCTGGGATCGTTCTTCACACCAACACCAATAAATGGAATGGCAGATGAGAAATGCAACAACAATTAAGAAATCGAATAACAAGTCTGTAATGGAACAACAAATCCGAAATGGAACAACAGCTAAGAAATAGAACAACAACTAAGTCTCACAAGCAGTAACAATCTTAATCTATCAGATCAAATGCATTAATCGTAATCAAACAGCAATCTTTCACTCTTAAGGGAGAATCGAACAGCACACACCAATGGAATAGCACTGATTACTAATAAATTATGGAACAACGCTTGAAAACCATATAAGCACACAACACACTTAAATAATAATCTGATCCAAGTATCAATCTCAGTTAGAAAGAATACAACTGCGTTCAAAATAGAACAACATTGTTCATAAATCCAACAATTGTAAAAAACGTAACTCCCAAGATGAATTCCGTAATGTTAATGAACAAGGGCACAGCACAAAAGCTCTGTAATGGAACAGTAACAGTATTTTGTCAAGACTAGGAATATTAGATCAACTCTTAAAGAATAGTAATATGATGCAGAGTCAATACAATAGTTTTGTCTATAGAAAGCTTAATGAATTAAACATAACAGAGCATGTGATGTAAACTTATAAAACACATCAGATTACCAAATAACGTCGATAAGCAAACCACGCATAAACCAAATGTAATAATACAAGAGCAAGTGTCCTCCAGGGCCGGGCCCTTAGCCTCCAAGGGTACAACGCTTGAAGTTAATCCAGACTCAGAGATGAAGTAATAACCAAGTTTGTATTAATGCATAGAGTAGAATTACAATAAACCAGTTCTTAGCGAGACTTGATGATCAAAGTTTTGATCTTAAAAGAAATTACATAAAATCATAACCGTATCTAACTCCTCTTCTCAAGCTAACAGTGTTGCCCCTTTTATAAGGGTGACGACAGAGATGTCTAAGTGCGAAAATAGATAAAACAGCAACCCCTCAGGATTCACCGAACCATTAGTCCTCAGTCATTTCTTTTGTCTCCTACGTCGAGCTGATATCTCCACCTCCTTTTCTAGGCTGATTCACTTTGATTTTCTTTACCTTGTTTGCGTTCGGTCTCCTGTCAAAGGGACGGTGGTTAACCCGTCCTTGTCCTTTCCTTTGGAACGACAACTTCTCGTTTTTGCTCCTTCCTGCATAAGTAAATGACAATTGTCAGCGTTTTCGTCTTGCATATTAATCTCAGATGTTTCTTTATCATTTTCCTAGTTCATGATTCAAAAGGTTTGCAAGTCCTAATGAAAAGATACTAAATTAATCATCAAAAACATACCTTCTTTAATACTCCACAGTGATTTATGTATATTTTTGGTCAATTTTGGGACAAAATCAAAGGTTTAATGAGCACTTGGCAGCCAAATTCATGGTAGAACAAGGGAGAGGATTTTTAGGAAGGTGTCCCCTTAATTTATGAGCCCTTACCTCGAATTATCCATCAAAAACTCAGAGTACAAGGGGTAGCCAAGCAAGTCAAGTAGGATTGTTGATTATCTTCAGTTCCAAGAAGCCGAGTTGCTTGATTTTAGGAGGACTGTTGGAGGTCCCCATTTGTATAAATAAGAAGGTTTAGGGCGTCATTAGAGTTAGTCAGTTTTTAGGAAGATGTTAGTCAGTTTTTATTCAAATGTTAGTTATATTTTAGTCATTAGATTAGCTCTGCATTTCAACACATTTTCGAGATTTTTCTTGTAGACAGTTTTTGGGATGTAACTATTATTTTTTTGGTGAATAAAGATGAATCCAGCCTTGCACCAGCTCTAATATTTCTTAGGAGACTATAGCTCTTGGGGTTGGGCCCAAACCAAGTGCCCAGTACCTCCTTTGTGTACTTTTATGTCTTTGCTGCATTCATAGAATAATTTCTATTATTTAGGTTAAAATCTTGCTTTGTTACTTAGGTCGTTTTTGATGATTAAAGTATCTTTTCTTACTTCAGGTTGATTTGAAAGTTTGGTAAAGGAAAAGATCTACAGAAAGGCCATTAAGCAATCCTTGATCTCATCTCTCCCTCCTTGGGACCATGAGCTGAGACCAAGGCATCCTTGCTGCCACAAAAACACTATTTTTGCCTCTTCATGCAATTGCTAGTGTTAGATTTTTAGTTAGGAAAGTTGATACCAGTTGTACTTGCATGTTTAGAATCTATTCTTGCTTGGTTTCCATAGTTTTTTAACGTGATTTTCTGCCAATAAACTTCTGTCCATCATGATTTTTGGTATTTAGGTCAAATTAGGTCCAAATAGCTAGATCTTTGGTTTTCCTAGTCTTCGTTTGATCAGTTTTGGAAAATAACATGTAGAACACCTGTGATACCTCCCTGCCTACCCTTCCTCCAACAATACAAACTGATCCATCCCATAACTTAGATTCTTTCCCTTCATTTGCCACATTTTCCCACTTTGCCCTAATTTCTACATTCTTGTGCATCATTGCTCCCTCCATCCTTGAACAAATCCAATCACCTTAATCACTCCTTAACCTCATTCACCAGGTCCTAGACCCCTTAAAATCCTTATCCAACCTCCATTTCCACTTTCCCACCATTTTTCCACCATCAACCCTCCGAAATCCTCTTTCAGATCTTCCTGTAGAACCCTTGCAGACTTCCTGTAGAAGATCACGCGAGCAGTTTCTCAAGATCTGATCCCTGTGAAACTCTCTGGGTGCTAGGGACCCCTTAGGCCCTATTTTCACCTTCCCAATCTCCTGTAAATTCCCACTCCATTTCCTATCGCTAATAAACCCCTACAAAGTTAAAAATAGTTAAAGCACATGCATAATAATTCTACAAAATTACCTAAAAATGCAAAAAGATGTTTTTTCTAGATTTTACTTCATAAGTAGCTTAGTCACATGCATTTCACCTTTCCAAGAGTCAATGGCATGCATTTCAGGAGCTTTCGTCTCTTTTCTTGCAACAGTAGTGTTAGTGGGTAAAACTGGGGTTTGCTAGGGTTTGCATTTCCTTTCAACTTTCAGCTTCTTTCTGCAAGTAGACTAGCCTCTTTTGAGTTAGCTTTCATTGATCACAGTTAAAAGCTTCTTCTAAGAGCTCATAGAAGTTGGCTTAAGCTCCTAGCAGACTTGTGCCAGCTGATCCAGTGACAGCCTACAGTAGGAGCTAGTACTTGTGCATACAGCACCGTCACTTCCAAGTTTGTTACAAATTATCAGGTTGATAAAAGTAAAGAAGGGAGCCCTAGGAGTTGTAGCATTATTACTGCAATAATAGAGCTCACCATATTTTTGGTGCCATTGCTTGAGAAGCATCAGAGTATTATTGATTGCTGCTTTTCTTCTATTTTCTACTACAACCTTCTGCTAAGTAGTTTATTTCAGCAAGAGTAGAGTAGTTGTTTCATTTCCATTCTGCAATTTCATTTCTGCAAAAGTAGATTAGACATTTCCTGCTTTCATTTCATTTCAGCAAGTGTAGATTAGCATTTCAATTCTGCAAGCGTAGATTAGCATTTCAATTCTGCAAGCATAGCTTAGCATTTCATTTATGCAATTTCATTTCAGCAACATAGATTAGTCCTTGCCTGCTTTCATTTGAATTCTGCATTTTCATTTCAGCAAGGAAGATTTTAGTTAGTTGCAGTTCAATCTATTTTAGTTTTGCAAGTACATGCAGAAAATAAAAACAAAAAAATCAACCAAAAAGATTTCCTTTCATGCCTTGTAGGAGTAGAGATAAGTCAGAAAAATGTTTGCACAACACCCCCACTGCTTCACACAACCAACTTTCTCTCTTCTTCGATGGCTGTGATTAAGAAGAACCCCCAGGTGGACAGCAAGGCATATTTTGAAGAACCTCTAGGGGAGAAGAAGAAGGAAACATTTCTCTGGAGAAAATGGTTGGAAACAGAAATGTTGGGAGTAGTACCTTCTCTTCCAACTCATCCATTGAAGGTGAAATTGGAAGCATGTGGGAAGATTGCAAGAGCGAGATAAGGCATATGCTTGCCATGCAGATCAAAAGATATTGACAGGAAGCTGATAGGGCTTTGGCCATCTTTTGTCTTAGGTGCAATAGAAAGCATCCTAGGAATGAATGTCCATTGCACTCCATAGAAGTGTGTTTTGTCTATGAAAGAGACCTTCCTATGAATCAGTGCCCCTCCTTTCCCAGACTTAAAGCTACATATCAGAGGGCCAAATCAGCCACTACACCACTCTATTATATGAACCAAAGGAGGCCACATGGACCCATACCTTACCAGCAGGGAATGCAAGGGACATCCCAGACCTATTACGACCCCTATAAAGCTACTTCCATGCCTTCTTGGAGTCCCCTTGCTCATCCTTCCCAGTCCACACCTCCTCCTTTGTCCTTCACATCTCCATATTATGCCCAACCAGTTGCTCATCCATTTCAGCCCTACGCTCAACCACAACCTCAGTGAATGCACCTCGTCAGGGGTGGAGGCTCCAATACAACACTCCTCCCGCTCCTTTTCCTCCACCACCTACTCAACCCCATCCACATCCATCTCAAATATACACCCCCACTCAACTACTCGTACCACCATTTCCAAACCTGCACATTGGAGTAGCTCAACCCAATTACAATGCTGAGGCACAACATTTCCAAACAACTCCTTTTGAGCTCAATGATATTCACCATAGCTCAGGAAGAGTATTGCAAGAAAGAGATTATATTGACAGCATTGAAGGACCACATCCAGCAAAAGAAGATTCAAAAGAGGAGATCAAAGAACCATGGGCTGCACTTGATGAAGAGAAGACATCAGAATCAGAGATCGAGAAAGCTACCTCATGGTTACCATCAAATCTTCCATGTATTCAAGAAAAAAATCAGCAAAAAAAGGAAGATGAGAAGTTCATGATAAAAGAAAATATGGAGAATGATCCAGATCAGCAAAATGACCAAGGATATCAAAGCTATATTGAGATATTGTTCTAGACGGTCACTAAGTTGTAGCAGTACTCTCTTCCTCAGCTATGTTTGATCGCTTCAAAGTCAAATCATTTGGTCTCTGAAATCCAGATACCTGTCAAAGCATGCATTTCAATCCTCCACATTATTTTGTATCTAATCTCGATGTGCACATGGCTCCATTGGAAGTATTCTTATACTTGAAAATGATTTTGATTTTCAAGTAGGGTAGGGTAGGAAAAAAGAAAAAAGAAAAAAGAAAAAAATGAAAATAAGAGGAAAATAAAAATCTAAGGTGAAAACCTCCTTGAAGGCGCCTCATATTGGCTCATTGATTGAAAACCTCCATGAGGCGGTCAATGGGTTGGAAAGAAGAGAAAAGAAAAAGAGAATAAGATCCCTGGGTGAAAACATCCCTTGGAGGCGCCCAGGGCAGGCAATTTGGGTGAAAACCTCCATGAGGTGCCCTAGTTGTTTTCAAAAAAAAAAGAGAAAAAGGAAGAAGAAAAGAGAAAAAGAAAAATAAACCTAATTTTTGTTGAATAATTGCAGGTTGTAGGACGGACATTGTAGGTTAGGAGGATTTCACAAAACAAGGACAGAGGTTAGCACTAGGCTGCCAGAATCCCTCACCATCCATTCCTCCATGACCACTACCCGTTCCTAAGATTTGTTCTCATTCGTACTAGGATTTCACCTTCTATAGAAAGTTATGTGTCTTCTACAGGAAGTTCTGTGTCTTCTACAGGAAGTTTCTGTAGAACCTGTAAACAAGTAAAAATCGATCTCAGAAGAGGACCCAAAGGTTAAAAATCTATCTACGAGGCCTGTAAACATCCCTGTTTCCATCCCTCACCCTTCTCCATCATTTTTTCCCACCTCATTCCACTTCTTTTCTAAAAGCTATGTTTTCCATAGGAAGTTCCTGTAGAAATTACAGAAAGCTAGAAATGGATTTTAAAAAGTAGTTTTGCGAACATGGAAGCTTCATAAAGGGTTCATAAATCCCCCTACAATCTTCAAACCTCTTTCCCGTCAATTCCAAGTCTGCATTATAGCCCAAGCTCATTTTTTCTTACTGTGCAAAAAACTGCAGAATGCTTTGAAACAAAAATACATAGAGCAAAAATTTGTTCTTTCCTTAACTTGAAAACCGTGCATCCATTTAAAAAACTATTTTACGAGGAGTTGTATAGGGATGATGGCAACATGCCCAAGCAATTTTAGCTAATTCTAATGCACGGTTTTCAAGAAATCAGCCTCCATCACCTTTAGCCATTTTTGCATTTTCTCCATACTCGTGCATCCATTTCAAAACTTGTTTCATGGGGAGATGCATATAAGTGATAGCAACCTTCCCAAGCAGTTTCAGCCAAATCCAGTGCATAGTTTCCAAGAAATTGACCTCTGTCACCCTCAGCCATTTTCAGTTTTTCTCGAAATTTGTTCATCCATTGACCACAATTTTGTTATGGGAGGTGCATAATGATGATAGAAACATGATCAAAAAGTTTCAGGTCAATCCGGTTTATCATTTGGGAGCTATGGACAAAACAAGTCGTTGTCCTGCAAAAATCCAGCATCAGCAACACAAGGGTGCAAATCTAGACGTTGAAACAAACTCCTGCAGCTTAGATCCAGCTAGAGGATATCTACACAAGAAAAATAGCCACGTATCAGCAACCAAACTAGCATGCATCCATAGAAACAAAGGCATGCAGCAATAGGAAAGGCAACAACACCTCACAGCAAACGCATTCGACTTCCAGGTACGTGACTAAACCCCTTCCTCTGTTGCATGAATGTAATTTAAGAACTGCATGGAAAGTGAGATGGTTGTGATTAAAAAATATTAGTGGCCAGCTAACTGGCCAGCCTCATCCAGTTCAGATAGCGCCTCATCTAGTTCAAACAGCGCTCAGTGGGTGCAATCGGCACCTGTGCTCAACCATCTCGGGAAGAAAACTGAAAACAGGTAGTGGTGGCTGTTTAAACTCGAACGTAATTGATGGAAGTGATTACAAGCAAAGAACATACAGTTCATAATAACACTGCAGTGGGGACCAATGATCTGCATGGGGCCAACATGCACTTGGCCAGCTCACCCTCCATCAACAGAAGTCTCCATAAGCGGCCAATTGAACTCATCTTTGAAATACTCTCACCACCGTTGTTTCCATTTTATCATCATCCCTACAGCTGCAACAAGCTCCATACAACCTCCATAGCAGTGAACCAGTCTTTCTCGACCATTTTTCAAAACCCTCCTACTTATCAGCATTCTACAGGAAACGAGAGCATTCTATAGGAAGTCTTTTACAGGAAAGGCAAAAAAAACCCTGTAGAAAGAAAACCCGGGATTTTCAGCGAATTTCAAGCTCAAAACGAGGTAGGCTCGAAAAAATTCATCTATGCATGGTATGTTCATGCAAGGTGGTGAATTGAATGGCATCAGATTGGAAAATCAGAAGAAAAGTTTGCCTATGTAGTGGAAGTAAAACGTTTGCCTGCATATTGCACTGAGTTTCCCCAGTTTTCCTGCATCAAAAATATCCTCCACATTTTCTTTTTAAATTCTCCTGTAGGGAAGATATATGCAGCCGTGGAGGCCAGCCTGTGCGTGTGTAAAAAATTTTGGATTTGCATATTTGTCTGTGTGTTGAGAAAAAGAACCCTGTGTCCTTATGCTCTATTCTATAAAAATATAAAAATTTTGTTCTTTCATAAACAGACAGACCAAATTCTGGGTGACAACAGTTTTCAAACAGGGGAATTATTTCCATTTGATATTGTAAGGAGCACACGAGAAATTCCATCTTTGATAAAAAAAGAAACTGAATTAAGCTATCCTTTGTTTCAGTGATTGATTGTTTTTTTTCCGCCTGAGCAATTTCTTTTCTGGTTAAAACACAAAAAGAAGCACTCAACACCATGTCGGGAGGATTCGGGAGCAAACTAAAGAAATTGAGAAGAACATTGATGAGGGAGCACAAGACATTCAAGCAGAGGGGAAAATAGAGGAAGAACAGAAGGAAAATGAAGAATTTGGCAAGACTGCTGAACTTAAGACAGCAAAGGATGAAACAACAAAAACAAAGAAATGGAGAAAGGCAAAGGTTGGGAAGAAAAAGGCCAAGAAAGCCCAAAAGAAGGCTACCACAACCAAGGCAGGCACCCAACAAGAGAAAGAAAAGATACACCCTAAGGTATTAGTGGCACAAACAGAAACCGTGGGCATAGAGATTTCTACAGGAAGTGAAGGAAAAGAATAGCAGAAAGAGAAATCCCCTGAAATGTTCGTAAGGGAAGCAGCAACTATGCCTGCTACATTAAGCACACCTACAAAATAAAAAGAAAAAAGAAAAAGGCAGGCCTCCATGTATTTTAAGGCCAGGAAAAGCATAAGAACTCAAACAAGAAGAATAGGAGGAGCAGTGGAAGGACGTGGACAAGAAGGCAGAATTTTATGGCACACATGAGAAAACCACTTCAGAAGCTTGGGATGATAACGAGGCCACCAAGCCCGTCAAGGATGAGGAGATGGATTAGTTTCTCAGAGGATGAGCAACACCTTCAGTAGGGGGGTGATGATGAGCCCCAGAAATGGGTAATTATATGGGCTCATTTAGCCGCCCAATTCGACTTAATCCACCATTCTCATTAGTTTATTTCATGTTTTTTATTATATTTATGTTAATAGAGTGAATTGGGTTAGTCATTATGCTAAAAAGTCTAATGTGTGCCTTATGCATATTTTTGGTCAATTTTGAGACAAAATCAAAGGTTTAATGAGTACTTAGAAGCCAAATTCGTGGAAGAACAAGGGAGAGGATTTGTAGGAAGGTGTCCCCTTCATTTATGAGCCCTCACCTCGAATTCTCCATCAAAAGCTCAGAGCACAAGGGGCAACCAAGCAAGTCAAGTAGGACTGTTGATTATCTTCAATTCCAAGAAGCCGAGTTGCTTGATTTTAGGAGGACTGTTGGAGGTTCCCATTTGTATAAATAAGAAGGCTTAGGTCCTTATTAGAGTTAGTCAATTTTTAGGTAGATGTTTGCCAGATTTTAGTCAGATGTTAGTTAGATTTTAGTCAGTAGGTTAGCTCTGCATTTCAGCACATTTTCAAGCTTTTTCTTGTAGACAGTTTTTGGGATGTAACTATTATTTTTTTGGTCAATAAGGATGAATCTAGCCTTGCACCAGCTCTAATATTTCTTAGGAGGCTGTAGCTCTTGGGGTTGGGCCCAACCCAAGTGCCCAGTACCTCCTTTGTGTACTTTTATGTGTCTTTGTTGCATTCATAAAATAATTTCTGTTATTTAGGTTAAAATCTTGCTTTGTTACTTAGGTTGTTTTTTATGATTAAAGTAGCTTTTCTTACTTCAGGTTGATTTGACAGTTTGGTAAAGGAAAAGATCTGCAAAAAGGCCATCAATAAATCCTTGATCTCATCTCTCCCTCCTTGGGACCATGAGCTGAGACCAAGGCGTCCTTGCTGCCACAAAAACACTGTTTTTGCCTCTTCATGCAATTGCTAGTGTTAGATTTTTAGTTAGGAAAGTTGATACCAGTTGTACTTGCATGTTTAGAATATGTTCTTGCTTGGTTTTCATAGTTTTTTTACATGATTTTCTACCAGTAAACTTCTTTCCATAATGATTTCTGGTATTTAGGTCAAATTAGGTCCAAATAGCTAGATCTTTGGTTTTCCTATTCTTTGTTTGATAAGTTTTGGAAAATAACGTGCAAAACACTTGTGATAGCTCCCTACCTACCCTTCCTCCATCAATACAACCTTCTCCATCCCCTAACTCAGATTCTTTCACTTCATTTGCCACATTTTCTCACATTGCCCTAATTTCTACATTCTTGTGCATCATTTCTCCCTCCATCGTTGAACAAATCCAATAACCTTAATCACTCCTTAACCTCATTCACCATGTCCTAGACCCCTTACCTTCCTTATCCAACCTCCATGTCAAATTTCCCACCATTTTCCACCATCAACCCTCCAAAATCCTCTTTCGGATCTTCCTATAGAACATCCTGTAGAACCCCTGCAGACTTCCTATAGAAGATCACGTGATCAGTTTCTCGAGATCTGATCACTTTGAAACTCTCTAGAAGGGTGCTAGGGACCCCTTAGGCCCTTTTCTCACCTTCCTAACCTCCTGCAAATGGCCACTCCATTTCCTTTCACGAATATACCCCTGCACAGTTAAAAATAGTTAAAGCACATGCATAATAATTTTGCAAAAGTACTCAAAAATGCAAAAAGATGTTTTTTTTCTAGATTTTACTTTAGAAGTGGCTTATTCACATGAATTTTACCTTTCCAAGAGTCAATGGCATCCATTTCAGCAGCTTTCATCTCTTTCCTTGCACGAGTAGGGTTAGTCGATAAAACTAGGGTTTGCTAGGGTTTGCATTTCCTTTCAACTTTCAGCTTCTTTTTGCAAGTAGACTAGCATATTTTGAGTTAGATTTCATCCATCATAGTTAAAAAATTCTTCGAAGAGCTCATAGAAGTTTGCTTAAGCTCCTAGCGGACTTGTGCCAGCTGATCTAGTGACAGCCTGTAGTAAGAGCTAGTACTTGTGCATACAACACCATCACTTCCAAGTTTGTTATGAACTACCGGGTTGATAAAAGTAAAGAATGGAGCCCTAGGAGTTGCAACATTATTGCTGCAATACTGGAGCTCACCAGAAAGCATCAACAAAATGTATCTCGTTAATTTAACAACTTGTTAAATTATTCTAATTGGACTTGACTAAGTTAAACTAAGTCAACTGATCCTGTCAATATAGAACTCATCCTTAATTCCTCAATTAGTGGAGCAAATCAAGGAAACATTCCCTAATCATTGGAGAAAATATTACATGTTCTCACAAAGACTTCAAGTTCAAAATTCCTTAACTAATTAACTCAAACTGAATTAATTAATTAATATTCAAATTGCTAGTAAGACCAAATTCGAATTTTACTTCCTATTTTAAACCAGGGATTACCTAAAAATAGGAATCCAACCTGCGCTACTAAAAATAGAACTTCTATATTAGCACTTACATTTTTCATTCCCTGTTGCCCAATCCAGCACTAATGCCAAAACTGCTATTTTTAGAACTTCTATTTTTAGCAATTTCTTGTTGCCAATTTTCTATTGGAACTAGCAATCATTAGTAAAAAATACATTAAGCCTTCTATAGAATAAGATAATGAAGAGCTCGCAACTCCTCAAGGAAAATATCCCCCAAGGTATGTACACAAACACCACCCAACTGACCAGATTGTGGCTGAATTAAATACTGGTGTGCAGAGAAGAAGGAAACTTTTAAATTCCCCTACACAAGACATGCTTTCATGCTTTCCATGGAGGAAACAAAGGATATTGTACAAGCCAATAAAAACCAATATTGGTTAAAAGCAATGAATGAAGAATAAGACTAAATAGAGAAAAAAAATAGACTTGGGAACCTGTTCCAAGACCTGCTAATAAGAATGTCATTGGCACAAAGTCAGTTTTTAGGAATAAATTGAATGATAATGGATAAGTGGTAAGAGATAGATTGGTATGCAAAGGATATGCTCAAGTAGAGGGACTAGACTTTGATGAAACATTTGCCCTTGTTTCTATATTAGAAGCAATAAGAATTTATTTGGCATATGATTTTTTTAAGAAATTTAAAATCTATCAAATGGATGTCAAATCTACCTTTCTCAATAGAGAATTACATGAGGAAGTATACATAGAGCATCCAAAATGTTTTCAGGTGATAAAGAAATATATTATGTTTGTAGACTCAAGAAGGTCTTGTATGGTCTTGGTAAGCCCCTAGGGCTTGGTATTCAAAGATAGACAACTACTTGTTGAAGTGTGGATTTAAAAGAGGTGCAACTGATAACAACTTATATGTCAATGAAAATGGTGGAAAACTTATTGTGGTGGTAGTATATATTGAAGATGTCATATTTTCTAGTGATTCATATTTGTTAACCATTGAGTTTGGAATTGATATGAAGGTCAAATTCAAGATTTCAATGCTTGGAAAGTTATCATATTTCCTTGGAATACAGATTACGCAGAGCCATAAAGGAATATTCATCTCTCAAGGAAAGTATCTTAAAGATGTACTGAAGAAATTTTGCATGGAAGAATGCTCTTTAGTGATCACATCAATAGTGACAAGTTGCAAACTTACCAAGACTGATGAGACACCAGTAGTGGATAAGAATCTTTACAAATATCTTATAGGTAGCCTCTTATATTTAACATCCTCAAGACCATATATGATCCAAGTCATTGCTATAGTTGGAAGATTCCAAGGAGATCATAGAAAAAGTCATCTACTTGTAGCCAAGATGATTCTTATAAATCTAAGAGTAATAATGGATTATGGATGATGGTACCCCAAAGGTAAATATATTGCAATGGCGTATTGTTGCACTCAACTACTGTGGATGCGGAAAAAAATGTATGATGTACAAGTGTTTTATGATCAGTGGATCCCATTCATTTGTGATAGCACAAGTGCCATAAGCATGTCCAACAATCTAGTTTTTCACTCCAAGACAAAGCATATTCTAATCAAGTATCATTTCTTACAAGAGAATGTTTTAAATAAAATTGTGAAGCTCGAGTATGTTCCTTAACAGAGAGAAAGTAGCTGATATCTTGACTAAGCCACTTCCTAGAGCACATTTTGAGCATTTGCGGAAAATATTAGGAGTGATTCCTCTAGCCTCCCTTCACTAACTCTTCCTTGAATAGGAAAAAAAAGAAGTTGTTGTATTTTTTGCATATCGAAATGAAGTCACTGGGTGCACAGGATTCACATGATAGAGAATGATAATTGAAAGAAACTGTATGGTGACATGGGCATCATCTTGGTGTCCTCACCATTGATGTCAAAGGGGGATAATAGTAATCAAATAAAACCAATATAGAGAGATATAATGATTAAGTGAAGAATAAAAAGAGAGGTGCATGTTAGGGGGAGAAACACTCAAAAGAAATAACTATTCTTATCCTTGACGAGGATGTTTCTTTTATCTTGGTGTTTCCATTAATGCGAAAGGGGGAGATGGTAACAAGGTGATGGAAAAGAAATGTCCATTGATGTCAATAAGTGGCATAGGTATGACGAAGGTCTCAAGAAGTAGACTTAAGGAGCAGCATGGTAGCATGGAAGTAGAATGGTGTTGATATTTGGAGCTTAATATGCTGGAAAATATCACCTCACATATAGTTAAAGCCCACTTAGATGGAAAGAGCCTAGAAAATAATTTCTGGCGATAATTGGAAGTCTAAAAATGGCCTCCTGGATCCAAAGATAGAGTCAGTCAAAGTTTGGTGACCCCAAGTCAAAGTTAGCAGAGTTAGAAGCAGTGTGGATGAGACTTTTGGTGTGTATCCAAAGTTGGAATAATTGTCAAAATCATTGGAAAACACTAACCAAGTTTCCAAAGGAGTTCTAGATTGACTTGGAGTGACAAGACAATGCAGGGAATAAAAAATAATGGCACAAGAGGAGCCCGCCTAATAACCTATCCTGGCAGAGCTATCCCGATGATATGCTTATGACACATAAGTATTAGCATAAGGATTAATGGAGTAGGATGACACTAACATATGACATCATATTGGCAGAGGTATCCTAGAGGTATAACGTCGATGAAGACTTAAGGCCTACAAAGAGAAAGTGTCGGGAGATAGGGTGCTAGAACAAGGCAACAGAGAGTTGGCCAATGAAGATTTGAGCAGGAGGTCCCCACTCTGTAAACTTAACGCCTTGAGGGTGAGCCCGAAAAGGGAGATAGGTGTTGGGACATTTGGTGGCATTTCAACATCACTTTATATGATGATATTTTTAGGCATGGAGGCCATGGGAGATGGTTTCCTATACTACCAACCACATAGATCAATGACAAAGATCCACCTCAAGACCACTCCTACTAATAACACAAACCATAATGCAGTGGTGTTGAACCTGGTGGTTTTTTGATAAAATAATTTAAGAAAGAAAATGGTTGCAAGATAAATGTCTCAAGAACCCTTTCTCTCTCCTCCCTGAAAATATAGGTTGCAGTGTCTAATTGGTCATAGGCGACGTCAGCATAGTCCAATCACAGTGGACATGTGGCAAGTGATTTTGGCATTTTTGAGTACCCAAAGGGCCCTCATTTTAGTTACATGTTTCACCTATCATAGGTCGACACATACCAAAGGTGACATCATTGTGATGTCATCCCAGTGGATATAGCTTGGAAGACTTCAAGAAGTGTGTAAGAGGTGTTAGGCAAACGTGGTAGTTGACTTAGCCTAAGTATGTTTTATTTGGGTTTGAGTAGCAGGGAGGGGACCCCAGAGAACATGTTATCCTACAAGAATGACCCTAGTGGTTAATAAGAGTGTGAAAAAGGAATTCATTGAGATACAAGCATTAGGACATAGAGGACAACGATATCCAATCAAAGATTAGGTGGGCAGTCCCCACGAGACACGTTGACTGGATGGATAGACCCCGACATATGTATAAAGGGAAAACAAACAAAAGTGTCAGGATAGGGAGAGATATGGGATAAGCACCCAAATAAGGTTCCATGCTACAGTTAGATAACCAACGAGGTAGAGGTTAAAAATAAAATGAGTCACGGAGGCTCTTAAAGTAGCTAAGCACTTCCCCATTGTCATTTCACATAGAAATAAATGAATGGCGCAGAGCCATTAACAAAGAAATGTGGCCCACGAAGATCCTAAAGGCATAGACAATGGTCACAGAGACCTAGTCCTATGAAGGAAAAGTGGGTAAAGGAGCATAGAAAAAGGGGCTTAGGGTTAAAAGGTAGAACAATCAGTTTTGACAGTGGATTCAGTAGTTAAGACAAAGTTAATTGTAGATAAAATTAGAAGAAGCACTGCTAAAATCTGTAGAAGGAAAAAATGCTAAAATAAACAAATAAACTCAGTTCAACTAGTAGAACAGGATGATTGAGGTCAAAGAACATGGTGAACATAGTTAGAGGACTGAAATAAATAGGACACGGGGTGAAATAAAGATGCATGCAACAATAATAGAAAATAAAGAGAAGCCACAAATATCAAGCCAAATGCTTAATAAGGAGCCTTGAGAAAACAAGTCTTTGGAGAGGAGAGATATTATATTTGGTGCGATTGAGTTCAATTGCTACTGGTGTTTGCCAGTGACAACTTATGTTGAATGTGTTGGGATTGAGGATTTTAATTGTTTTTTAAATAAGAGAAAGCATTCATTGTTTCTAGTATGAAAATGGATGAAAGATGAACCAATGAGTGTCAAGCAAGTTGTATCTTGCAAAATCAGGGGTTGGTGCTCCTTCTAGTGGGTGCTGGAAAATAGTTGGGGTTGTAGCTCCATTCAGTTGTAGTTGATAAATCAGGGAGTTGTAGCTTCCTGCTGGTTATAGCTAGAAAATTGTAACAACAAGTTGTAGCTTTCCCTATGAATAAATTGAAGAGAAGTTTTGAAGAAGTTATTTGTTCTTTGTGTGTTCCATTAATTGCTGAAATTATTTCTTCTCATACTTATTGCTGAAATTATTCTTTGGTGTTTTTTTTCTTACATAAAGTGAAAATAAAGTTTTAAATTGATAAAATTCCTACAATAACTGATTCAACGCCCCTCTCAATATTTTCCTAGTTACCAATAGTATGGTACCAACAATATTGGTTGAATGGTGTGTCTTTTCATACTTGGAATGAAGTGTGAATGTAAATTTTCATATGATATGAAGGACTTAGGGAAGTCCCTTCTTTTATTTGCACAATATTGCTTCATTATATTGAATGTTAGCTCTCTCTCTCTCTCTCTCTCTCTCTCTCTATATATATATATATATATATATATATATATATATATATATATATATATATATATATATATATATATATATATATATATATATATATATCTGTGTGTGTGTGTGTGCCTGGTTGGGATGGGGGAACCCCACGGTTTATACGTTATGTGGTGAAGAGCCTAGGTGGATTGGAGGCATGATAATTTGTGACTCTATTAGATAGTGATGTGTTTCACTGTTTGCTTTCTTCTGCAAGTGGGTACTAGTTGTACCACTATGGTTGTTGGGTGGTTTTGCTGATAATTGCCGATTGTAGATTGCATTCATACCCCTCGCAAAGTTTATAAAGGGGATAGTTATGAATTATAAAAATCGTGGATGCTTATGTGGTAGTTTCTTTTTAATTGGAATTGTTAAGGTTTCAAATGCCATGGTTAATGGCCTTGGTGCAAATGTTATGTTTAATTGTTGATGTCATCCTTGGTATAAGGATGAATTTAATTTTCTAATGTTAGTCTTGGTGAAGAGGCTAATTTTCATTAATGCTAATGGTCTTGGTGAAATGACTAGTTTTTAAAATATGTGATGGCATGATGATAAAAATGTTTATATATGTATGTATTTATAAGTTTTGAAACCATGTTGATGTTGATGTTTAATTTGTGTCCTAGATTGAGACATCTGACTGATAATAATTTTGAATATGCGTGAAAAATTGTAGGGTAACATGCTTGGCTCAACATGGTGAGGCGGTAGATGATATATTTATTTAGATTTTATTAATTCACTAACAATTTTGTGTGTGTGGTAGCACATAGAAAGATAGTGGGAGAAAAAATAAAGCATGACATAGGATGATATGGATTGGGTCCATCAAGGACAAGAAATGGGGAAATTCATTGAAAGAGTTGAAGCCTTCACAGTCTTCAACATTGATTTCAAGGGATTTAAGGCAAAGAATAGAAGGCTTATCAGGGGAGAAAGGAGAACATGTAAGGTTGAACACCTTGCTGATGCAAAATCTATCCTAACTATAAGACCTCTTATAACACACTTCCACCCTCTAAGATGTGGACACATGTCCTTTTGACAATGAAAAAAGGAGGCATCTTAATCCTAAAGAGGGAAAGAACATTATTTCTTGTTGACATTGTGGAGGGGAACACATAAAATGGAACTATCTCCATAGGAAGAAAAATTAATGAAGGTAGTCTTTGCTAGCCATAATAACATAAATAAGCACCATACAATTCTAAGAAGCATGAGGGGGCTTTCCCTCAAACTCCTTGATATTGAATATATATTGAAAGGAGCCCCCTATGAATTATCTGGAGGGATGTTGAGACTTCGATGTTTCCATAAAACCTTTGGAAAAGTCTAAAACTAAGGTATATATATATATATATAGATATATATATATACATATATACATATATGATGATGATGATGATGATTATGGAGGACATGTGGAGCATCAAAACTAATGAGAATGGGTTGATGTGGAAGCAGTGGATGTTTCATTTGTGTTGTAGCTTGTTGATTGTCTTATTATCTTTAATTCTATTTTTTATTGTTTTGAATATCAATCATACACATGGCCATGCTATTTTGTTTTTCAATTTTATGATTGTTATCATGAAACTATTTTTATTGTTTCCCTCATTTCATTTGAATTTTTCCTTTCTTCTTTCATCCTTTGGATCCTTGGGACTTTTTTTTGGTTGTGGGACGAAAGCCATAGAGCCCTAAGGGAAGGGCTAATTGGAACCTAATAGAATTATGCAACCTCGGTAAGGCCCTATGTACAAATAACAAGAAATGAAGGAAATTTAAGAATGTTGGAAATGGGTAATGTGTATGTGGCATGAATGATAACATGCTACACGAGTTCTAGGAAATGTGGAACACCAATTGGGAAAATGGGTTTGGAAAAGGCTGTCACTAGCGTATGTAGGAGAATTAATCTTGGATGTGATAGCAAGAATGAATGAGAAAAACATATACATCTTGAAAAATTTAAGTGTGTGAATAACATGAGAAAGAAATTTTGAGTCTAATAAATCACTGAATGTTGCAACTACAATGATATCAACTGATAGTGTTGATGGTGGCAACAAGGTAAAAATGTAAAATAAAGGAATTTGGGAAACATATTCCTTGGGAGAAGTGGGAATTACTCTTCTAAAAATTTTAAATGCCTTATATGGATACATGAGCTTCTCTTATCTTTGACCATAATTGATATATATCTATGTGTCTTTATCTGTGTTTTATATTCATGAACATGATTGATGACTAAATGAATATATGAAAATTCTATTTATAACACCCTCCTCCCACATTTACCGAAGCCAACCATTCCATTGGGGTAAGTATGTGGCGAGGGGCCACTATGATGTGATTCAACTCCCCATTTACAATTAACAAAGTGGAATTGACAAAAATGAACCAAACTAACCTTCCGCACATGCTACAGAACCTTTACGAGGAAACCAACCCTTCCAGGTGACCAACCCTTGAGAAAACTTGACATTTTAATGATTTGGATCCTCACTCACTCCCATGGCTACCCATGCATGTGACTGAGGCCTTTCAATCACTCCCACAACAAGGCATGCCAATGACTGTGGAATTTTTCAATTAGTTCTGAGTCAATGACCCTAGAATTTGACCCATGTTTTCAGGGCTAGGTCTCAGGCCACTGCCTTGAACTTTATGAAACCTTCAGAAATGATAAATAACATTGAGAGAAGGTTAAAAATGCAAAAAAAAGATCAATGAATTGACAGGAACCCTACTAGCCATGACATGAATTTCATAAAACGTGTCACAAACATGTAATCTATAGATCATAACAACGAATACGAGCATAGGAGTCTCATACTTATTTGATATTAGTAAAGAAGCATTGATTCCTTAGCACAATAGCTACATTATCATCTATTATATCATATATTAATTTTTCATTCAATTCCTAATCAAACCATGAGGAGTGCCATACATCAGGATTGTCATAAGACATACTCATAACTAGCATATAACCAAAAAAAATAACAAGAATATAATACCCATAAAATCCACATATGAACCATTACATTTTCATGTGAAATACCAAGGAGAAGGAACTCTTATTAATGAATGCATAAGAGGGACTTCCACAAACCACTTGACGATAGATTGACTGAACCAAATATTACTTTCAAGCAATCACCCCCATTCCGTATTCCAAGCATGAATGTCAGATTCATAGCAGAACCAAACCAAGTTTCCCAAGGCGTTGGGTACCAAATAGGGCCATCTTTCTGCCTATTTCCATTACCCTTTTTGACATATTTGCACTCATTTACCCATGCCGTTATCTTAAATTTACAAGGTAAATTCCCTTTACTGTCCTATTGGCATATTCTAATTAATGAAGTAAAACGCATGGAGTCTATCTATTTGTGGTACTAAACTATGTTTGACTGCAGCATGAGAATAGGAACCCTCAACTCAGCGTATTGCAACAGAACTGGCAACAGCCGATCAGCAGGAGGTCACACAGCTCGGAGAACAGATGCCCCAAACTATTCTTGTGCCTTCCTGCTATCCTAGGCATTTGATTCTGATACCGTTCCAACCAATGTATATCTTTGTATCTGTAGTTGCTATGCTTTCAGGAGAACTATTAATCTCCCTTGCTATGTATAAAACGTAGGTTGATCTTGTGAATGGGGGTACACCCATCAGCATTGTAAACTTCTGTTACCGATTAATAAAAGATCATCCATTTTGTTGTTCTAATTCTTTTCGTGGCTAACATAGCCCTGATCAGAGAGCTGGGCCCACTCTTCTGATCAGGTGTTGCATCTTTATGTGTGTGTGATTTATCAGTTTATGTGTGCTATTATAGTTCTTTATTTTTCATGATTATTTCTGCAGTTTTGTAAGTTGTTGATCTTGCATTTATGCTTTGAATCTTAAACACGAACCCTTGGTTGGGAAAGATCACATGTTTTCCCCTGCATATACCCTACGCATTCCCTTGAAAGGATACGCATCCGGATTGATAAGATTAATGTCGGAGTAAGGTAGATAAATCACCCCTACATGGATACCAACATTTTGGCACCATTTCCAGTGAGGCTAACAAGGTGCAAACAATGATCCGGACTGACCAGAGGGTCAATCTCTCATCCTAGGGAGAGAACGAGCTTTCTCACTTTGCTTCAGGTCCTGAGTGCAAATATTCTTTCTGTTTGTTTATTTTTGTTTTTCTTGATTATTTTGGGCCATTCTCTTGTCCTGGGGAGGGAGGAGTCCTTTGACGCCCTGCTCTAGGCCTAGACCTAGAATTTTTTTTTCTTTAACCTGTGTGTGCTTTCTTTTTGGGAAATCCCTAGCTGTTATCCTGGGGAGGGAAAAAAAAATTTGCCTTGCTTCAGATCTGGGAAAATTTGGGTTTTCCATGGTTTTTGATTGTTTTTGGTTCTTGTTCCTAGGGAGGGAGGAGTCTTTTGACACCCTACTCTAGGCTTGAAACCCTAGGTTTTGCTATAGCTGCCTTTCATTTTTTGAGTTCTTTCATCTTGGGGATGGAACAGTCTTTTGACACCTTACTCCAGGGTTGAAGTATCGTAGGTTCATATAGAAACCCCCCATCAATCCAACTTTTGTATGAACAAAGAACCCAATAAAAGGGGTATAGGGAGAGCCCCAAGGAGGGTAAGACCAGACCTGGGAAGAAAAACCTATATATAAGAGATCATAGCAAAGGTTGAATCTGAAGCATCCTCTCGCATAGTTGTGAGACCAGGAACAAGAAGGGTGAAGTCAAAAGGACAGTCAGTGGAACAGCCAGTATCGACTGTGGAATTCTATGGTGACTCAACACAACAGGTCCATCTGACTATGGAGGGAGCATCTAGTAGTGGACCTAATTTAGATAATCTTGAGTTGGTGTTAGTAGAGGAGGAAGTTGCAAGCAGAGCATCGATAGAATCAAATCGTTCTAGTAAAGGAAAGGGAGTTGCAGCCAAGGGATCAAGCCATCAGGCCACAGGAGAAAGAGTCGAGGAGATATTTACATCACCAAGAGATCGAGGAAGTGCTACCAAAGAAAATTGAATCCCGGTAACAAAGAATCTTCAGCCATCCTCTGTAGAACCTGTTGAGATCCCTAGTGATTATTGGAAAATATTCATGGCTCCTACAAACTCCACCATCGATTTCCCTATTGGAGATCTGGGGACTGGTGCACCTACGAAGCCTATTCCATTGGCAACATTACCAACCTTCCATGGGCTTATCTCGGACTACACAACAGATGCCCAGAAGCTGAATATTTTCCCTTCCCCTCTGAAAGGGACGGCTCTGCACTGGTTCATGGGCCTTGGTGGAAAATCCATTTCTACATGGGAAGACATGCAGACGGCTTTCCTGGAGAAATACCAAGATTACTGTAAATCCTTGAACATTAAGGAGGAACTCTTCAAGTTCGCAAAAATAGAAGATGAAAGCTTGGAAGATTGTGTGGAGAGGTTCAACTACACCTTACAGAGGTCAGGAAATTCTAACTTGGACAAGGAAATATTAAATATTATCCTCCTTCAATCCCTTTGAGAATTCTCAATGGAACTATTGAACATCATGGGGAAGGGAGATATCTCTAAGGAGAAGTTCGAAGATATTTGAAAACTATGTATTCAATGCTTAAGGGGGCTTGCGAGAAACAAGTAGGGGGTCCGTTCAGTAAAAGGATCTGGTGGAGGCATTACAAAAGCAGAAATTGGAAATTTTCTAGACAACCTGAGGATAGATATCCTTAGCACTCTGTCAGCACAAATGGACACTCTGCAAGTAAAACAAAAGCAGCTAGAGCTAGACAGGACTATGGTAGTGTTTTGTCTGAAATGAAGAAAGAAGCATCCAAAGAAGGAATTTCCACTGCATTCAATAGAGGAATGTGCAATCTATGAGCTCAACCATGTGACCAACTCATGCCATTCCTTACCAGGCTTGAAAGCAATATTCCAACGAACGGGACAGGACACAGAGCAGCTATATCTCATGGGATCGAGGAAGCCATGGCAACCCCGACCTCCAATGGGAAATCAAGGTATTTACTTGGATCCATCTCAGTATTTTAACAACTGTAATATGAATCCTCAGACCATGCCTTATCCTCCCATGTGGTTGTAGTACCAATACCCACCTTGGAAGTAGTGGAACCCCCAAGCCAGTACGAACTCCCTGTGGGCTCCAACTTGGTGAGGATCCACTCCTGGTCAGTTTCCTCCACATATGCCATAGCAGATGCCCCAGTAGCAGCTTCAATTTCCCTCCAATGTGCCTCTTCATAACCAACCTACCCGTCCTCAGCTCCCAATGTAGCCTAACCCTAACCCTAACAATAAGAGAGCTCATCAAGCTGATGTTCTTAACCTACCTTCATATAGTATCTCCACTGCAGAGCTGTATGAAATGAATTTGCGATCAGGTGGGACAGTTAATGTCCAACCCCCTCGATTTATCATTGAACAACTCGATAGTGAAGGTAAGGAGGCAGAGCCAGTCAGTAAAGAGACAAAGCAACTCAATAGAACCCAGACGCCTCTTACCAAGCAGCATCAATCTGAACCACCTTACCCAGAGAGGTTAATCATGAGTAAACTAGGTCCTCAATCTGAATTTGATTTATTAGGAGAATTGCAGAACTTATTTGTTAAAATTCCCTTATTGCAAGTTATGAAGGATGTCCCAATTTATGCAAAAAATCTTAGGGAATATTGTTCCAAGAAACCTGCCAAGAAAATTAAAGATCCCCTTACTATACATGTTATGGGAAAGTTGTCGGATTTTATGATGGGAAAATCAATGCCAGTGAAATATGGAGATCTGGGGAACCCGATCTTGACAATACAGATTAATGGGGTAGAGATTCCAAATGTGTTGGTAGACCTAGGAGCTGCCATCAATGTCATCACTACTGAAACTATGCATGCACTAGGACTTCGTAATTTAAAGCATACGCCTACAATACTAGAATTAGCAGACAGATCTACAGTCAAACCTGTAGGGAAGCTGGAGGATGTGACTCACTAGACTCATGGCATTACCCCATAGATTTCTTGCTATTACATACACAATCTTCAGTGGGTGACCATCCCCCAATTTTGGGTAGGCCATGGCTGGCCACTGCAGAAGCTTACATTGGGTGCCGCTCAGGGAATATGGTCATTTCTAATGGGCATAAAACTAAGAATTTGGTGTTATATCCACCTGAAAAACCAAATTCACCTATAAATCCAGTAGGTGGAAAGAAGGTTGCGTCTATAGTGGAAGATGTAATGGAAGAGGAAGAAGTGAGACCCGTCCTTACTATCGGATAGGCCCTGCAATTGAAAATGGAGTCAGAAGATGATGTGATCACTTATTTCATGGACGATCCTTGTTCCATTTCAGAATTGAACCAACAGATCCTAGAATCTTTCCTGAGATATGAAACTCAAGAAACTATGGAAAAAAAAAAAGGATTAGAGGAACCACCTGTTGATGAACCTCATGAAAGTATACAAGTGGAATTGGAACCTAGGAAAACCTTAAACATTAATCTAAACCTATCAGAATCTCAGAAGGAGTAGCTTATAGACGTACTACGGAAACATAAGGAGGCCTTCACCTGGGATTATGCGGATATGAAGGGAATCCCGGCTAACTTATGGACCCATCACATATACATCAAGGAGTATTGTTGTCCTATAAGGCAACCAGAGAGGAGAATGAACCCGACATTGAAGAATGTGGTAAAAGAAGAACTTTAGAAGTTATTGGATGTGGGTTTCATTTACCCAATCTTAGGTAGCCAATGGGTCTCACCACTAGTAATGGTCCCCAAAAAGAATGGAAAATGGCGGATCTGCATAGATTATTGAGAGTTGAACAAGGCGACATAGAAAGATCACTTCCCCTTGCCGTTTATTGATCAAGTGTTGGACACATTGGCTGGTAAGAAGTATTTCTCTTTTCTGGATGGGTTTAGTGGCTATAACTAGATCCAGATTGCTCCTGAGCACCAGGAAAAGACCACGTTCACATGCCACTGGGGGACATTTGCATGCAACGTCCTTCCTTTTAGCCTGTGTAATGCTCCTGCAACATCCCAGAGGGAAATTTTGGGAATCCTCTTTGATTTGATAAACGATAGTGTTGAGATCTATATGGACGACTTCACTCCATATGGTGACTTGTTCATGGTAGAACTAGAAAATCCGGAAAATGTTCTTGCAAGGTGTATACAAGCACATGTCTCTTTGAGTATAATGAAATGTCACATGATGATGGAAAAGGATATCGTTCTGGGACATGTACTCTCAGCTGAAGGAATCAGAATGGATCCAACAAAGATACAGGTAATTTTTCACTTTCCAACACCTAAAACAGTCACACAGGTACGCAGTTTCATTAGTTGTGCTGGTTATTATAGACATTTCATATAAAATTTTGCAAAAGTAACACACCCACTATTTCAATTACTAACAAAAGATTTAGAATTTTTGTGGACTAAAGACTGTGATGCAACATTTACAAGAATTAAAGAGTTAGTTTGTAGTGCTCCGATCCTTAGAGGACCTAACTGGGCATTACCATTCCACATTCATATGGATGCTTCTCAGATAGAAATTGGTGCAGTGTTGGGACAACAAGAGGAAAAAGTACCTTACATAGTCTACTATGTTAGTAAAAATTTGGTTGCTGCTAAATTAAACTACACAGTGAGTGAGAAGGAATTTCTTGCTATCGCTTATGCCATCAACAAGTTCCAGCACTATATTACCAGGTATCCTACTTTTGTGCACATTGATCATGCCGCCATCAGGTATTTAATGAACAAACCTGTTACCCCTAGTCGAATTACAAGGTGGTTGTTACTGCTACAGGAATTTGATATCACTATAGTGGATAAACTAGGTAAAGTGAATGTGGTTGAAGACTTTTTATCTAGGATCGAATGTGATGGTAAGAAAACACCAATTGAACATGATTTTCTAGATGAGCATCCTTTTGTAGTTTCTGCTAACACTCCGTGGTATGCAAATATTCCTAACTATTTGGCTATAGGTAAAGTGCCTTCTCACCTATCCTATAAGGAGCAAAGGAAGATCATTCACCACAGTACCGGATATTCATGGATGGTAGGATATCTCTACCACACGGGAGTGGATCAACAGATTCAACATTGTGTAGCAGGGGATGATATTTTCGGGATATTAAAAGTTTCACACGGCAGACCCTATGGGGGACACTTTGCAGACAAAAGAACATGTCATAAAACACTGCAAATGGGGTATTACTGGCCCTCCATCTTCTGTGATGCTCGGGATTATGTGTGGAAGTGTGATAGCTGTCAACGGATGGGACAACCTGGGAAAGTAGATGAGATGCCCCTGCAGCCCCAGATAGTCCTTGAACCATTCGAGAAATGGGCCATTAATTTCATTGGCCCCTTCAATCCACCTTTGCATCAGAAGGCTTACATCATGATCTGTACCGATTATGTAACTATATGGGTTGAAGCCAGGGAAGTCATGAGAGCGATGGAGCAAGTGGTGGCAAACTTCCTTTTTGAAGAAATTTTTGCCAGGTACGGGACTCCAAGGGAGATTGTATCAGACGGTGGATCACAGTTTACTTCCCATATGATAGAAAAGCTAATGCAGAAATATGGGGTTAAACTTACAGTGACAACCCCCTATCATCCCCAAGCGAATGGATAGGTAGAAAGCACAAATAAGGTATTGGAAAATATCTTGAGAAAGACAGTAGCAAGCGCTTGTCGGGATTGGGCACAAAAACTCCCAGAAGCTCTATGGGCATACAGGATGATATGGTGGAATACAATAGGGTTTTCTCCATATGAATTAGTCTATGGAAAATCCTCCTTGTTTCCGGTGGAATTTGAGATTAGTACACTCAAAACAGCTCTGGAAGTAGGCCTAGATTTATTAGAAGCCTAGAAACACTGATTGGAACAACTGAATGAATTAGACGAGACTCGAATAATGGTTGTCCAGAGAACTACTGCTATTCAACAACAGAGAATGAAATGGCATGATAAATTCGTCAAAACCAAGGTGTTTTAGGTGGGGGACTGAGTGTTATTGTATGACTCTAGATTTAAAGATTTCAAAGGCAAGCTCTGCACTCGCTGTATGGGCCCATATCAAGTGGACGTGGTGTTTGACAATGGAACGGTTAGACTAAATACAATAGATGAAAATCATATTTAGTTCCTGGTAAATGGACACTGTCTTAAATTATATCACCATCCAGCTTCTAAAGATGCTTTTATTAAAAATATTTCTTCTTCATTTGATTTAATGGTCAATGGAAAACAAGACAACCTCACTTTGTTCTAAAAAAAAAAAAAAAAAAAATCTAAAAAAAAGAAAAGAAATTCTTAATAATAATAACTGCTGTTACACTGTAGCTATTGTTACTCCAAAACTGTTGTTACACCATAGCTGTTGTTACTCCGTAACCACTGTTACACTATAGTTACTGTTACTCCATAACTGCTATTACACTGTAGCTGCTGTTACTCCATAACTTCTATTACACCATAGCTGATGTTACTTCGTAATTGCTGTTACACCATAGCTCGTGTTACCCTACAACTGCTATTACACCATAGCTGCTATTACTCCATAACTTCTGTTACACCATAGTTGCTATTACTCCATCGTGCCATTACTCTGTAACTGCCATTACACCGTAGTTACTGTTACTCTGCAACTGCCGTTACACCATGGCTGTTGTTACTCTGCAACTGTTGTTACATCGTAGCTACTATTACTCTGCAACTATCAGTACATCGTAGTTGTTGTTACTCCGCAACTGCCATTACACTGTATCTATTGTTACTCCGCAAATGCTGTTACACCATAGCTGTTGTTACTTCGCAACTTCCATTACATCGTAGCTACCATTACTCCGCAACTGCCATTACATAGTAGCTGCCATTACTCCGCAACTACTGTTACATTGTAGCTGTTGTTACTCTGCAACTGTTATTACACTGTAGCTGCTATTACTCCATATCTGACATTACATCGTAACTGTCGTAACTGCTGTTACTCCAAAGCTAGTGTTACTCATTTTTGCTGCTACTATTGCACTAAAAATTGTCACCTTGACATTCTGCAATCTGTGTGAGTCCATTACCACTCATACTTTCCTCCTTTGCAAGTCTTAAGCCTCTGTTCTTCATATCAAGCCTTGAAAGTAAGAGAAAAACCCTAAAAGTCTTTAAAACTCTGGTTCTGCAGTTTGTCTTTGCATTACCTGTGGTCCTACACCTAATGGTCATGTTCCCTACGCACCTGACTTCTATGTCTATGTGTTATGGGTGTGGACCCCTGAAAAAGTTAAAAAGGCATGAGTACATTCTAAAAAACTCACTTTCAGTCATTTCTAGAAGCTTCTGGAAGGAATCTTGAAGTGTCAAGTTAGCTCTCTCAAGGTTCGTGCATCCCATACCTTAAGGAGCTAACCCCTTGATGTGAGCAGCTTATCCCTTTGAAGGAGGATTATATCCGTTCATAGATGGACCTGTAACCTCCTCCTCTGCACTATAAAATGAAGCATTGGGCTGGTTACTAGGGAAGTTAGAAGCTGAATATTTTTGAGGTGAAATGCTGCTGGAACTTAGTCTTCTTTAGTTGAGCTTTTATGAGGAGAGATTACATACCTCTAAGATGTCATTTGGAAGAGTACAAGGCTTTTCAAAGTAAAGGAAATTCTTGTTTCAGACCCCTTGAAGAGCTTGTTCAACATCAAGGCTGAAAAGTTTGTAAGGTTCTTCTACTTCAAAGTTAATACAAATAAGTTTGTTTTTCTCAATAAGTTGTTCATTAATGTTTTATTTTATGGATTCCTTGATCACCATAATAGACATGATTTATGATATTTATTGTGTAGGTGCTATTTAATGTTTGCTTGTTTTTTATTGCAAGTCTTTAAAGATAACTCTTTCGAACGATTGAGGGATGACTACAACGAACAAGCATTGGATTTGAGGTAGGATCTCAACACCTTTGTAGTATTTATTTGTAAATCACATATGTTTAGAGAAAGATAAGTTTGTTTTTCTATTTGTTGCTAGATTATCTTGTGATACTAGGGAGATCGATCTTGTCCGCAAGATCGATTTATCTGGCCAACAAATTGGCGACTCCGCTGGGGAATGAATTTGGTTTTTTGGTTTTCCTTTGTTTTGACTTGAGAAAATTGTTTTCATTTCTGGTTTTTGATTGATGTATACTGGCTTGGGTAGTTTTTAAATCTGGGAGTATTTTTTGTTTTTTTCGAAGTTTTCAAGGGACCGCACTTTCTCTTCATAGACGGTGCGGACATCTCCGCACTTTTCCTTTGGTAAATAGAGTGGCACCACGCCTGTTACTTTTGGAGCTTGTGGACCCTGTAAATTTTTTTGGAAAACCTAAAATACCATCTTCCAGTTAGGTTTAGGTTTGATTTAGAAGTTTTTAGTGTCTACCAAGATCTGTATTTTTCCTGTCAAAAATCTCTTGTGAGTGAGTTCCGATAGTATTTTTGTTTTAGATGATTTTCTAGAAGTTTGCATTCATGGAGTGGTTTTCACTTGGTCTCTGTAGTGACTCAAATATCAGAAGCTTGAGAAACCTTAGAATACCCTGGTGTCTTTTTGTCTTCATGATGAGTCTGAATTGGTTGTGAAATCTATCCTTTGTGAGAAATAGATTCAGTTTTCTTGTTGCAAATCTTCAAACAAACTTTGTTATAAGTTTCGAATTTCATTTTTACAAAAGAAAACATATCTAGATGTTTTTTGATTGGTTTGTTATTCTGAACAAATGAATCCTTATTTTACTAAACAACTAAATAAAATGTCCTCAAAAATAATTGAAGCTTTTAGTTAAATAGATTTTTTAAAGTTTTTAGATCTCAAAAATAGTTTTTGTAGTTTTGAGTGCTTTTCTAGAACTTGTAGATCTCTTTTGAATCAAATTGCTTTTCTTGTAGTTTCAAGTTTTGAAAAAGGAAAGGGATTTATCGTGAGCATTAATTATTAGTCTCATTTTGAGTTCTTATTGAAAAAGACAAAAAGATTTTCTTTACATTTCCATGTTGTAAGAAAAATTTGTTTCTTAAAGAATTGCATTCTCGAACTCTTTCTTTTAGCCAGAATTTCATTGAAAGAAAAACTAATTATTTATCATTTTAGGTGCATTTTTTAGTGTTTGGAGTCGAGTCTTCACACCATCAAAGTTTCATCTCCGTACCTATTGACTTAAGGAACAACCCATAAAAGCAATGCTTAATTAAAATTGACCTAGTAATCTTTTTTATATCTAGGGCTCTTATCACTAATATAGCTTAGGCTAGTATCTTGGAGTAGGGAGTAATTAACTCTCCAAGATAGTTAAAAAAAACAAGTAGATACATGTTGTGGTAGGAAATAAATCCAATTGTAATTGATACATTCTGGGAAGCTTCTCTTAAAGGAGTCAATCATGAGATCATGTCAGAACCTTTGAGGCAATCAATTCTGTTTCATAGGGAAAGATAGAAGATTTGCACGTATTATAAATAGTAAACCTAGGATTAACCATTGTTGAGGAGCTTGGGGTCACTTGTTGGTAAACCTCAGATTAACCATGTCGAGGAGCCTTCAAGGGGATTTAGCTTTGCTACACTGCCCTTGCGTATAGATCAGATTGTAAACTGTTCCCCCAGTTGTATTTGTTGTTGTTGGTAACCTTAATGTCCATAAACTTAAGATTATTTCCTAAGGTGATGATGAAGGATGAGTCTCACTGTACTTGGAGCGGACGTTGAATAGACTCACTTGGACTCTCTGGTGGGTTCTCTTCACTCGAGATGTTTTTGTGAAGAAACTTGTGCCAGTCTGTTTCATTAAGCAGGTTGTCGGGGTAACTATTCCAACCGCCCTTTCTGTATTATACTCCTACTAAGTTGGATTTCATCACCAAATAGTGTTTTTAGTACAGGAAGTTACTATTTTTGAGTGGTTTGAACTCTTAGATTTTTTAGGCATGTGATTCAATTGTTTGTTTCTTTAGAATACTTTAGGTGGTTTTATTGAAATTTTCTTTGTTTGCATGTGATTAATTAATATTTAATCGTGGCTGAATTACTGAGACAATCTCGTAGACTTCAGGGAAAACCTCTTGAGTATTCACCAAGCCAGCTTGAAGGACTATGAGCTCTTGTATCACCTAGTGACAGTAGAGTTGGATCACCAGAAGTCAGAGAATCATCTTTAATTGTTCATCCTGATTATCAAATACAAACAACAGAGTCTATTCAAGAGCCAATTCCATTTTCCGAAGTTATTGCCAATATTTATCCTTCCAGTGAATTAGCTGAAGAACCTGAAATTTTTGAGCCTAACGCTGAACCTGCTGTTACTCCAACTTCAGGATTTGCTTCTCCAACTTCTAGTAATCCTGGTTCACCTAGGGAATATCATTACTCAAAATCTTCCTTCTGGCCTCATTTCTATTGAAGAACTTGTTAATCCAAAAGAAGATGTAACTCTTCCCGAAAACCAACAGATTTTAAATCTTAGGGAGCGTAAATCAATATTCTACAGTCCTTTTAGGAGTGATGCTTGGTATGTTGCATTGAATTTTTCTTTAGAAAACCCGGGTCTTAGTTTTTCACCACCTTGAATTCCTTTTCATCCTATGCCAAGAGGTTATTATCCTTCATCGATCATGTCAAGACAGTCATCCATGTTTTCCCAAACACCGGAAACATTTTTATCCGGTGGTCCTTCTGTTCCTTCGGGGTACCAGTCACTCTCTGGTACCTTTTCAGGAACATCTCCTCGACCGATTGAACAAGTGTTGTCATCTGGAAGTAGTGGAACTCAAGTGTTGAACGCAGAACAAATCCTTATGATGTCTGGTAGTATTCCAAATGCTCAAACTCAAGGTAGTCAGCTACGATCTGCGGGGAAACCTCATGGTAGTCAGTTATCGCATGAGGCGCAACCCCAATGTAGTCCGTTACCACCTGGGGGAAACCCCAAGGTAGTCAATTACCGCCTGAAGGGCTTCCTCAAGTTTATCAACCTTCAGGATAGTACATACCCCAAGGTCAACCTCAGACTCAGTACATACCTCAAGGTCAACCCCAGTTTCAGTACGTTCCTCAAGGTTATCAACCCCAAGGTCAGTACCCAACTCAAGGTTTCCAATTTCCTTCTGGTCAACCATTTTTTCAAGGAGCTAGAAATGTACCACTTAATTATCACCCCTACATTCAACCAGGTTATGGTCCTCCATATGCATAACCTTTTGTGGGTCCATACTCTGGAATGAACATGGTGTGGGATCTGTCTCAAGCTTAACAGGCTTTGCAACCTAATGTGCAGTTATTTAATCAACTTGGACAACCTTTGGTTTATGGTTCTACCCAGCAACCTGTCCAACCTAGTATTCAAATCCATACATCTGGTATAGTTCAACAGCCTGGGCCTAGCTCACCTCGTACTCCACCTCAAACTGTTGCAACTACTGCAACTTCTATTCAACGTACAACACTTGTTTCTAGAGTATCAACGGCTCCGGTTTCTACCACCCCTGCATCAGTGGAAATTCCTCAAGTCTTTGTGCAACAATCAGGACCTATAGTTTAGACTTCAGTCCAGATGCCTGCAGGACAAGCTAATACGATTGCTACAATTGCCACAAGTCAACCACAATTTACATATCACCCATACCAGGGACAGTATCAATTCGGTCCTGCTATACAAAATCTAGTTTATTAGCATCAACCGTATCTTGGCTATATTTATCAATAGTCTCAACAACCCCAGTTTGGTCCGGTTAATCCTGGTTTCCCAGGAGGTTATAACATTCCTAATACAAATATGATTCCAGGTTATCCTGGATATCCTCCTCCTGGAACTGGTCTTGCCACTCAAGGTTTTCACGACCCTAACTGTCAGTTACCATTCATTGCAACTTTGGATTTACCTAATTTGTCGCGCCTTATGAACAATCCAATTTACTATCTTCCGTATTGGTTTCCAATGTCTAGTAAGTTTCCTAGTGATATCCCGAAATTTGAGGGTAAGTTAGTAGAGGATCTGTCAAATCATGTTATGACTTATCACCTCTGGTGTGCATCTAATTCCATCATTGATGATTCAATTCGATTGCGTCTTTTTCAATGAACTCTTATTAGTCTTGTCGCCAAATGGTACATTGAGCTACCACGAGCCTCTTTCTTAACTCATTTTCAATTGCTTGTCAGATACGACGATGACATGGAACTGTTAACTTCACTGAAACAATCCACATCGACATATATTTCTGATCATATTCATGAATGGCGACGTAGAAGGCGTTTAGTAAAAGTTTTCATTCTGGATCAAATTTTAGCGGAATGGTTGATAAAATCATTGTTACCTAAAATCACTAAAGATGTAGCTAAGGGAGGAGTTGTTACTGAAAAGCAAGTCATTGCTTAGGCTTAGTACCTTGACTTCGTCTATACGCAGTTAGGTACTTTACATGAAAAAATCCATCATCTTCCAAAACAGGGCCAAATAACTCCAGCTCCTTCAGGGTCTCATGCCACTGATGGTATGATTGGTTCAGTTAGCACTAAAAGTAATAAGAAATATTCAAAGAATTCTTCTCATATAATAACTTTACCTGATTCCCCAACAGGACAGTCTTCTGTTGAAATTTTTGCTGACATCCATGTCGTAGAATCATCTACGGCCAAATCAAAATCTGGTAGTAAAAAGAAGGGAAAGAAGAAAAGCAAACCAAATTCAAAAGATAAAATAGATAAAAATGAATCTACTGACGAAAAATAGAAACCTCGTTATCCTTGTTTCATTTGTGACAAGGATCATTTTACCAAAGACTACCCACATTGAGCAGAGGTTTCCAAAATCATTAAAGGTTCTCAAACACCTGTTGTCTTGAAGGATCCTTTTCCTACTCAAGATAGTAAGATGATCGGTTCTTCCTTGAATGCCTCAGAAGAACCCATTATGATGATTTCTCATGTTAGGATTGTGACGCGATCACAAGATTATGGTAGTAAAAATCCTGTTGATGGTAAAGAAGTAGAATCATCTAATTCAAACACATCAACTACACCTCCTCCTGGTTATAGTCCACTACAGATCGAGAAACCCAACCCTGACTTAGTAATCAAACCATCTACTAAAGGTATACTTCGGAAATCAGCTTTCAATCCACATGTGAGAGCTGCTCAGAATTATAACATTGTTGAAGACTTAGCTATTTCCCCTTCAGTAATGTTGGCTTTGGAAGTGTTGCAATTGTGCCCAACACAATGTAAATTAATATGGTCTGCTATAGGAGTTATCGATATTCAAGATTCAAACCTAATAATCTTTGATTTAGACAATAGTACACCCCACCTCCCTCATCAAATGGCTTTCCACATTCCAGTTTCAGTCAAAAATAGACCTTGCTTTCAGACTGTCATTGATGAAGTGGCTTCTACATGTATTATGTCGATCCAGTGTTGGAAATCGCTTGGTTCTCCCACACTTAATCAGTCTTCGACAATTCTAAAGGCTTTTAATGGCCGAGGGTGCCATCCTTTCGATATTTTTTAGGATTTACCTATAGGGGTTGAAGGAAAAACCATAAATCTAGATGTGGAAGTGGTTGATGCCCATCTAGATTACAACCTTCTCCTGGGTCGCAGTTGGTCTTATGCTATGACTGCTATTGTTTGATCGATCTTTCGGCTTATCAATTTTCCTCATAATGGAAATATCTTTACGATAGACCAACTGACTTATTTATCATCTGACCTAGCCTCTACAGATAGTATTCAGCACATCAGTAAAACGATTATCCCTTACAAGGATGTTGGCGTAGGTTTGATTAAAGATTCTGGTTTACTATGAACTTTTTCCTTCGCTCCTCCTAACGTATCACCTTCTATTGCAACTATTGATATGATTTCATCGAATATTGTTACTTTTGATGATCCTTGGATCATACCTTCCAATTCTGAGGTGGATTCATTTGGTGGCATGATGCCTTTGAGTCCATTTGAAATTTCATATTAGGCTATACAGTTGTTTTCTGATCCCTATTCAACCGAAATTGATCCGATGAATGTGGTCCAAGGAGAAAAGAGGTTCTGAATGACTGTCACTCTGGAGCATGTGGCGGTCATGTGTTTGGGTATGCCACAACCCAAAAGATATTGTGCGCTGGTTATTTCTGGCCATCCTTATTCAAAGATTGTATCTATGCAGTCTGGAAATGCCACAATTGTGAAATCTTTGATCATAAGATGCGCGCTCCACCCGCTCCTCTTCACCCTATAATTGCTTTCGGTCCTTTCGCAAAGTGGGGTATTGACTTTATTACATGTAACCCTCACTCAGCCGGGGGGCATGCGTATATTATCCTAGCAGTAGATTATTTTACTAAGTGGGCCGAGGTGATGCCTACATTTTCGGCAGACGGCAAGACTGCTGCAACTTTCGTATTCAATCATATAATTGCTAGATTCGGTGTTCCTCAAGCTATTATTACTGATCATGGAAGTCACTTTCGAAACATCATGATGACTGAACTGATAGATCAACTTGGCCTGTGCCACGATAGTTCTACTTCGTATTACCCATAAGCTAATGGTCTGGTTGAAGCTATCAATAAAGTTTTAGTCACTATGATTAGACGAATCATTGGCATTATAAGTCGAATTGGCATACCATATTATTTTTAGCACTTTGGGCATATCAGACCTCAGTAAAAACATCGACTGGTTTCACTCCTTTTCAACTGGTCTACAGTTTGGAACTAGTGTTACCTATTAAATGTGAAATTTCGTCATTACAGTTAGCCATAGAATTACTCCCAGCTACTTCTAAAGAAGAGAAACGTTTTTTGTACTTAGCTCAGCTAGATGAGAATCGACGCACTGCTGCAATAGTAAACGAGACTCATGCGAAATGAATAAAAGCTCAGTACAACAGAAATGTTACACCTCACAATTTTTCGGAAGGAGACCTAGTTTTACTATATGATCAAGCAAACGTTAAGCTAGGGGCCGGAAAATTGGTACCTATGTGGCATGGTCCTTATATTGTTAAGTGAAGGCTGGCAAAAGGGGCTTATGATTGATAGATTTCGACGATGTCTCTTTCGGTAAACCTAGAAATGGAATTTATCTGAAGAGATATTATGCTTAAATTTGGTGTGGAGAGTTTTTGCTAGATTAGTTTCTTTACAGCTGGCGTGTTTTAGATTATAAAAGTGTGCCTAGTTTAGAGAGTGCTCTTATCATTATTCCTACTTATCTTGATTTTACTCTTGATATTGCAGATGTCGACGTCTCTTCAAACATACATTGGTTTTGCTGATGGTGCTTGTCGTAATACACAGAACATTTCTTCCGCAGCCTGGGTTATCTATTCACCCTCTGATGAGTTAGTATCTATGCATGGGGTAAGCCTCGATCAAACAATAAATAACATTGCAGAGTATAGTGCAGTGATTGAGTTATTATCTGAATCCATCTCATTTGGGATTCAGAGTTTGACTGTTAGGTTGGATTCTAAACTCATTGTATTACAGCTTAACAAGGTTTATGCCATTAGAAATACAGTGTTATTAAGGTTATTTTTTAGAGTTCGTCTCTTGGAATGTGAATTTTATTACATTGAATATCAGCATATTCAAAGACATTTAAATACATTAGCAGATGCAGTTGCTTCTAGTATGATAAATAGACATTTGCAATAATAAAAGTAGTAAATTTAATAACATTCGATAACATGTTACACAAGATAGTTGGTAATAATGATATATCATAACATAGAAGTAGTGTTTCAAAATATACATTGTCTTCGGTCATAGGTTGAAAAACACCTTATGATCAGCAAAAATGATAATACAAAAGTCAAAAATGTCATGAGTCTACAAAATCGATCATCCTATCCATGGCGATGATCATGATAAGAAGCCACTACTCGGGCCACCCTACATAGGAACCTCCTAAAAGGTCCTAGGACCCAAATCACATATCTCTGTAACCTAAGTGGAATATCATCTATATCCGTCTATGGAATATCTAGCGTCAAGTGCTCTAGATGATGCTCCAAGTCGGTTAGGATCTCTATGACTGGTCCTATGGGGTTGGTGTTGCTGCAGCTAGGTGTCTCCTCTTGAAAGGCTAGAGAGCGGATGGTCATCATGGACCCACATCTACATTTAAACTTTTGATTGTCAATTTTGGACGATTTAAAAATAAAAAAATTGAAACGTAGAAAGTGTTGAAAATTATTTTACCTGAATCATCCCATTGTTCTCCTAGTGGAAGAATCATGTTTGGGTCACCACGATAATCCATCCCAGCATATGGAAAATCTTGAATCGCAAAAAGTTGGTTGTTCAACCAATGAAAATACTCAGGTGGAAATCAAACAACCTCTATACCCTCCTCAGGGTGGCGAGCCATCAAAGCAACCCAATGAACTATCCTAGGCTCTTGAGGAAGACCAGTACCAATAGGAATACGCTGCGGGGCTAACATGGGGATCCTCTCTAGAGTAAAGCTGACCACGATGAATCCATATGTAAAAATTTTTAGCTGTTCGTTTATTGCTCTAGTTAGTTGACCTTTCACATTTTCCAACACAGCCTCGCACCAGTTAAATATGTTGCCTCAAAAATAGTCTACTACCATCTGCATCTTGGATCCAGTAGCCACATGCAATGCTGCACTCTTGCATAGCCTGGTAACATTGAATGCAATGACCTTAAGCTCAGGACAACTGATATTTTTAATATCAATCTGTTTGTCCTTTGTGTGATCATCGCAAAACTCTAATCGGAGACTAGCCACAGACTGGTCACTTGGCCTAGTCCCAAAAAGAGATAATTTTTCACCCCTCTTGGACAAACCAGTCAAAAAATATATGTCCTCCAGCTCGATTTCGAGCCGGTGGCCACCAATCACGAAACACTCATCTTGTGTGTTACATCTATCTACCAGCCATTGAAATAAATCTACTTGGGCCCTCATACTCTGTATGCCCTAGAACTTTGGCAACCCACATGCTCTCAATGCCTGCATTATGGGCATATGATTTAGTGCAGCAAAATCTACATCCCCATTCTCGCGTCCTCACCAAATAAGCATTTTAAATGTCCTACAATTCATAAAAAGACATATTAGAACAATCTTGTTCAGAAAATTTTGGGCAAAAATGGAGAAAAATAAATTTTAAAATTCATTTTCACGAGGTCCACACCCACCACTTACAGACAATGCATAGGCCCGCATGGGCTATAAGAAATAGGTGCAGACCCGCGATTTTTTTCTTTGTATTAAAAAGTCAAGGTCCGCAGGGGCCGTGTGTTGCACTTGCACCTATTTCTAAACCAAATTTTCCCTTAAAAATTAAATCTAAAGCCTAAAATCAAAATGTAAACAGATGAAATGCAAGATAACGTGGACGTGGATTACCTGGAGCTGACAGTATTCGATTATGACGAATGGATTTTCTAGAATCTTCACAGGAACTTTCTTACCCAAAAGTTCTCACTTTTCACTCTGAACTCAAATGGTAAAAATGAAGTTAGAAAAGCCCTTTTTATAAGTTTTTTCGAATAAATGAATTTTTAATTTATTTATTTTTCACTTTGAAAAGGCAATTTTTAAATCATTTTTATTTTATCTTAAACAGGTATGTGTAATGTTTTGAGTTTTTGTGTAGAATATTGGATTTTTCGGGAAAATTAATCATTTTTCAAAAAATAGCATACTTTTATCACTTTTTTGGACTCTTTCAAAAATTTACGAAAAAGCGAAACATTTAAGTCCTCTTTAAACTCTTTTCAGACTCTCAAAAAGTGAAAAGATTGTCGAGCACTTGATTGTTCAAACTCGTTCAAATAAACGAATAATCGTCCCTTCAGTATAAGTTTACCCCTTTTATGGACTGAAATGGACTATTTACGAAAAGGGTACATATTGACTAAATACGATTAATAGAATCCTCTTTAAACCCTTTTCAGACTCGTTAAATATGAAAAGACTGTTGAGCGCTTGTCTTTTTCAGCTTGTTAAAGTATTGAAAAGTCATCCCTTTTGCATTATTTTATCCTTTTTTGGCAAAGGGATTCTTTTACGAAAAAGTACCCCCATGGAGTTTTCTTAAGTTTTTCTTCTGACTCCCTAAAATTGAAAAACACTGAGTTTTTCCTATACTGGATTCGTTAAAATTTAATAGTAAAGGACTTGTTCAATTTTAAACATGAACTAACCACTCCTTAGGGTTCGAATTTTAAACTAAGTTGGACTCATCCGTAGGATGAGCTTATAAACAAGAAAATGTTATCCTCATCAAGCTCGTCAAAAATAAAGAGATACTTGCTAGAAATGGTGGGGAAAAGAGAGAAAAATGAACCTATTTGTTACACTTTGTTTTGTAAAAACCTTTTAACCACTCTTGAACACAACACTTTTTGTTCACTTGGGTTGGGAAAATCCTTTGCCTAACAATTAATCAAACCACATTGAAAGTCTTCAGCTGGTTTCTAGGTATTAGCTTTGGGTCAATTGTCACCAAACCATCTGTAGTGTCGTTATGTGTTCAAGGGAACAGTTCAAACAAACCCTTCATCTACAAAATATCTGTCATCCATTTTAACCATCCCTGAGTCAGTCCTTGCCAATATATTTCTTCAAAACTTGATCTATGATTTCATGTTGTGGGCATGCCTACGACAGATCACTTTCTATCGACTTCAACTCATTATCTAGGAACATGGTCTAGAAATTGTCAGTACCTTGAAAGTTGCATGCCCTAATGGCAGTTTTCTCGCCTTCGACGATAGGTTGCATCATTGACCTTTGATCGAATGATTCTACGACATGTTCAACTTCAGCTCATTTATTCACATTTCATGGATTCTACTAGGTACTTTAAGAGCCATTGACATTACTAGTGGTTTCTCTCACACTTGTTAATAGTTCTCATCATTGATTGATAATCAAGTAGTTTCTACCATGTTCGACTTTGACACATTCATTCACATGGATAGAATCGTACTAGTTCGGGAAGCAGAAATCAAGACCCTGGATCTAGTTTCCACCATCCAAGCTGCGAGAAATTTTGTTATTCATTATATAGTGGACTATTCATAAACATATGGTTGTGTCCATACTATGTCTACACTTGTCTACACGATGTATTACAAAATCATTCTTGTATCAGAATAGTTTAGTCAGTTTTCTAGTCAGTTTTGATCTGAGTATGGGAATGCCTACCTCAGCGATGATATGTCTATATATATATATATATATATATATATATTTCGTTGAATGTTTTTATAGGTTCCGACTGGGGTGTCCACATGATGATCCTTGAAATGATAAAGTACTTCACTCTTGATAAATGACAGACTCTATCTTCATCTATTACAAACTTCGCACTTTAGGGGGCAATCTGTTGCACTAAAAATTGTCACCTTGACATTCTACAATTTGTGTGAGTCCATTACCACTCATACTTTCCTTCTTTTCATGTCTTAAGCCTCTGTTCTTCATATCAAGCCTTGAAAGTAAGAGAAAAGCCGTAAAGGTCTTTAAAACTCTGGTTCTGCACTTTCTCTTTGCATTACCTACGGTCCCGCACCTAATGGTCATGTCCCCTGTGCACTTGACCGCTTTGTCTATGTGTTATGGGTGCGGACCCCTGTAAAAGTTGGAAAGGCATGAGTACATTCTAAAAAACTCACTTTCAGTCATTTCTAGAAGCTTCTGGAAGGAATCTTGAGGTGGCATGTTCGCTCTCTCAAGGTTCATGCATCCCATACCTTAAGGAGCTAACCCCTTGATGTGAGGAGCTTATCCCTTTGAAGGAGGATTCTATCCCTTCATAGATGGACCTGTAACCTCCTCCTTTGCAGTATAAAATGAAGCATTGGGCTGGTTACTGGGGAAGTTAGAAGGGGAATATTTTTGAGGTGAAATGCTACTGGAACTTAGTCTTCTTTAGTTGAGATTTTATGAGGAGAGATTACATAGCTCTAAGATCTCATTTGGAAGAGTGCAAGGCTTGTCAAAGTAAAGGAAATTCCTGTTTCAGACCCTAGGAAGAGCTTGCTCAACATCAAGGCCAAAAAGGTTGTAAGGTTCTTCTACTTCAAAGTTAATAAAAATAAGTTTGTTTTTCTCAATAAGCTGTTCATTAATGGTTTATTTTTTGGATTCCTTGATCACCATAATAGACATGATTATGATATTTGCTATGCAGGTGCTATTTAATGTTTGCTTGTTTGTGATTGCAAGTCTTTAAATATAACTCTTTCGAATGATTGAGGGATGACTACAATGAACAAGCATTGGATCTGAGCTAGGATCTTAACACTTTTGTAGTATTTATTTGTAAATCGCATCTGTTTAGAGAAAGATAAGTTTGTTTGTCTATTTGTTGCTAGATTATCTTGTGATACTAGGGAGATCAGTCTTGTTCGCAAGATCGATTTATTTGGCCAATAGCTACTGACTGTTTCGCTACTTCAGAGCAGCCATTACTCACTGTTGCCATTACTCATTATGCTTCCACTCAATTTGCTACTACACGTTGTGCTGTCACTCCGTCAGTTAAGTCCGTAGGTACGTCTCTGTCATTTTATGGATTTAATTAAATATTCAAAAAAGGACAAATAAACGTGCAGAGGATGACCGTCATTAAAGTTGGGGGGGAAGCCATAATAAGAAATGATGGCATGCCATGAAAAGCATTTAGTGCACATAATTCTGCTCAACTGAATATGATGATGGCGGTACACCATAATCGTATTTTTTTTAAGAAAGAAAAAACATTGGGATGCAGATTTGTACCACCAGGTCATATCAGCCATCCTCCGCATGCGCCACATTTAATTTTTAAAATACACCTATGTACCACCCTAACTTGCCATGATATCTGAACGTACCAGTACTCGATTCGCCATTACTCCTATACGTACCAGTACTAGATTTTCCATTACTCCCATATGTACCAGTACTGTTTGTTCCATCTTTCCCAAATCAGCCATGACATTATTTCAACCTCCAATAGTTTGGAGATCTATCACTCTCCCCTACTAGCAAACTGCAATCAATGTGTTGTTTCCGCCTTTGCAACGATGGGTGTCCGATCAATTCGACATGAACCAAAGAGCACAAGGGAAGTTCGGACTAATCAGGAGCTATGGCAGGTCTTTCAGAATGCAAGACGGGATGTATATTTTGACAGGTTAAGGGGATTTGATGAAGAATTGATAGTGGAATTCACATTGAACCTGGGGGAAGAAGGCTTGCGGGTTTGCTGAGTGGTGATTCCGATAACAAAAGAAATCATTACGAAAGTCACTGGGCTTCCAAAGGTTGGGGAATGATGGTTTGTAAGGAGAACTCCCCTTCTAGAATTCCCTAAGGCCTTCCTTCAAGCTAGAGAGAGGATAGCATAGAAGGGTAGGGGGTACGACAAGAATTCACTATCATATCCATTGGGAGAAGTAGTAGAATTTGTCATCGAATATATGACATGTGAGGGCAGATACTTGACAATTTTCAGATATCACCTCTGCATATTAGCCCATCTGCGATTTCCATAGGCAGAGGCTTTCTCAATGAATGTCCCCTACTTCCTGTTGAGGAGCCTTCATCTAATGGCACATTCAGCTCAGGAGGCTCGATAGGTACTGGTGGTCATTACGCATCATGGGTTGGTGCGGCTGTTGATAATGAATGCCATTAGACAGATTCTGATTCCATGGGAGGTGTTTCAGGACTCCACAAAGGAACAGATAGCAGCTGCTATGGATGCTAGGGTAGAAGAATCGAAAACCATGGAGGAGGATCATATCGAAGATGACTATGTTGATAAGGAGGAACCAGAGGAGATGGAAATGGAGAGAGGGGAATTGGGGGATGAGGTGGCTCCCCAAGACCAAGCAAAAATTATGGAGATAGTGGCAGAAACAGGGGCTGATATAGAAAGGCCTGCCAATACCATGGATGAGGCTGTACCACAAGAACCAACTTCACCTGTGGAACTAGCAGAGCAAGAGGACGCTATGGCAGTCACGAGAGCAGACCCACAATAGGCTAGCGTGGGAGAAGCAGTTGATATGGTGACCAAAGGAACCCCAAAGGGATCCCCTGCCACCATGGAAATAATGGACGAGGAAATTCCGGTTGGAGAGGAGGTCGTGACCACTCCAGCCCTAGAATTCAGAGAAGAAGAAGGACAAAGACAAGAAGGGCCCAAAGTTGAGGAAACTATGGGACCCATCAAGGAAGCAACAGAAGAGCCAGGGCGCAAGGTTGACACTATACCATAAGAACCACTGTCAAATTTAGGGCCAATTATAGAAGATGCACCCCAGTCCCCTTTCTCCACCTCGATTCCAAGAGGAGCGAGGGTGACTTGTTCCCCTCGACAGGGAGAAAAAGAAGATGTTGTAATCTTGGTGGCTCTACATTTTTTACAGAGGCCACAAACTTATAGATTGGAATCCACTCAGGTGGTGGGTGCCCTGGAGCAGGAAAGAAGAAAAGAAAGACTGGAAGCTGGAGAACTGGGAGAAATTCCAATAGAAACAGCAGCAGGAGAATATCTGGCCAGCACATCGCTAGTTGTAGTGCGTGTACACGAAGAGGAGATCGCTGTTTGCGAAGAGGAGGATGATCGGTTCTTCCTTGAATGCCTCAGAAGAACCCATTATGATGATTTCTCATGTTAGGATTGTGACGCGATCACAAGATTATGGTAGTAAAAATCCTGTTGATGGTAAAGAAGTAGAATCATCTAATTCAAACACATCAACTACACCTCCTCCTGGTTATAGTCCACTACAGATCGAGAAACCCAACCCTGACTTAGTAATCAAACCATCTACTAAAGGTATACTTCGGAAATCAGCTTTCAATCCACATGTGAGAGCTGCTCAGAATTATAACATTGTTGAAGACTTAGCTATTTCCCCTTCAGTAATGTTGGCTTTGGAAGTGTTGCAATTGTGCCCAACACAATGTAAATTAATATGGTCTGCTATAGGAGTTATCGATATTCAAGATTCAAACCTAATAATCTTTGATTTAGACAATAGTACACCCCACCTCCCTCATCAAATGGCTTTCCACATTCCAGTTTCAGTCAAAAATAGACCTTGCTTTCAGACTGTCATTGATGAAGTGGCTTCTACATGTATTATGTCGATCCAGTGTTGGAAATCGCTTGGTTCTCCCACACTTAATCAATCTTCGACAATTCTAAAGGCTTTTAATGGCCGAGGGTGCCATCCTTTCGATATTTTTTAGGATTTACCTATAGGGGTTGAAGGAAAAACCATAAATCTAGATGTGGAAGTGGTTGATGCCCATCTAGATTACAACCTTCTCCTGGGTCGCAGTTGGTCTTATGCTATGACTGCTATTGTTTGATCGATCTTTCGGCTTATCAATTTTCCTCATAATGGAAATATCTTTACGATAGACCAACTGACTTATTTATCATCTGACCTAGCCTCTACAGATAGTATTCAGCACATCAGTAAAACGATTATCCCTTACAAGGATGTTGGCGTAGGTTTGATTAAAGATTCTGGTTTACTATGAACTTTTTCCTTCGCTCCTCCTAACGTATCACCTTCTATTGCAACTATTGATATGATTTCATCGAATATTGTTACTTTTGATGATCCTTGGATCATACCTTCCAATTCTGAGGTGGATTCATTTGGTGGCATGATGCCTTTGAGTCCATTTGAAATTTCATATTAGGCTATACAGTTGTTTTCTGATCCCTATTCAACCGAAATTGATCCGATGAATGTGGTCCAAGGAGAAAAGAGGTTCTGAATGACTGTCACTCTGGAGCATGTGGCGGTCATGTGTTTGGGTATGCCACAACCCAAAAGATATTGTGCGCTGGTTATTTCTGGCCATCCTTATTCAAAGATTGTATCTATGCAGTGAGTAAATGCCACAATTGTGAAATCTTTGATCATAAGATGCGCTCTCCACCCGCTCCTCTTCACCCTATAATTGCTTTCGGTCCTTTCGCAAAGTGGGGTATTGACTTTATTACATGTAACCGTCACTCAGCCGGGGGGCATGCGTATATTATCCTAGCAGTAGATTATTTTACTAAGTGGGCCGAGGTGATGCCTACATTTTCGGCAGACGGTAAGACTGCTGCAACTTTCGTATTCAATCATATAATTGCTAGATTCGGTGTTCCTCAAGCTATTATTACTGATCATGGAAGTCACTTTCGAAACATCATGATGACTGAACTGATAGATCAACTTGGCCAGTGCCACGATAGTTCTACTTCGTATTACCCATAAGCTAATGGTCTGGTTGAAGCTATCAATAAAGTTTTAGTCACTATGATTAGACAAATCATTGGCATTATAAGTCGAATTGGCATACCATATTATTTTTAGCACTTTGGGCATATCAGACCTCAGTAAAAACATCGACTGGTTTCACTCCTTTTCAACTGGTCTACAGTTTGGAACTAGTGTTACCTATTAAATGTGAAATTTCGTCATTACAGTTAGCCATAGAATTACTCCCAGCTACTTCTAAAGAAGAGAAACGTTTTTTGTACTTAGCTCAGCTAGATGAGAATCGACGCACTGCTGCAATAGTAAACGAGACTCATGCAAAATGAATAAAAGCTCAGTACAACAGAAATGTTACACCTCACAATTTTTCGGAAGGAGACCTAGTTTTACTATATGATCAAGCAAACGTTAAGCTAGGGGCCGGAAAATTGGTACCTATGTGGCATGGTCCTTATATTGTTAAGTGAAGGCTGGCAAAAGGGGCTTATGATTGATAGATTTCGACGATGTCTCTTTCGGTAAACCTAGAAATGGAATTTATCTGAAGAGATATTATGCTTAAATTTGGTGTGGAGAGTTTTTGCTAGATTAGTTTCTTTACAGCTGGCGTGTTTTAGATTATAAAAGTGTGCCTAGTTTAGAGAGTGCTCTTATCATTATTCCTACTTATCTTGATTTTACTCTTGATATTGCAGATGTCGACGTCTCTTCAAACATACATTGGTTTTGCTGATGGTGCTTGTCGTAATACACAGAACATTTCTTTCGCAGCCTGGGTTATCTATTCACCCTCTGATGAGTTAGTATCTATGCATGGGGTAAGCCTCGATCAAACAATAAATAAGAATGCAGAGTATAGTGCAGTGATTGAGTTATTATCTGAATCCATCTCATTTGGGATTCAGAGTTTGACTGTTAGGTTGGATTCTAAACTCATTGTATTACAGCTTAACAAGGTTTATGCCATTAAAAATACAATGTTATTAAGGTTATTTTTTAGAGTTCGTCTCTTGGAATGTGAATTTTATTACATTGAATATCAGCATATTCAAAGACATTTAAATACATTAGCAGATGCAGTTGCTTCTAGTATGATAAATAGACATTTGCAATAATAAAAGTAGTAAATTTAATAACATTCGATAACATGTTACACAAGATAGTTGGTAATAATGATATATCATAACATAGAAGTAGTGTTTCAAAATATACATTGTCTTCGGTCATAGGTTGAAAAACACCTTATGATCAGCAAAAATGATAATACAAAAGTCAAAAATGTCATGAGTCTACAAAATCGATCATCCTATCCATGGCGATGATCATGATAAGAAGCCACTACTCGGGCCACCCTACATAGGAACCTCCTAAAAGGTCCTAGGACCCAAATCACATATCTCTGTAACCTAAGTGGAATATCATCTATATCCGTCTCTGGAATATCTAGCGTCAAGTGCTCTAGATGATGCTCCAAGTCGGTTAGGATCTCTATGACTGGTCCTATGGGGTTGGTGTTGCTGCAGCTAGGTGTCTCCTCTTGAAAGGCTGGAGAGCGGATGGTCATCATGGACCCACATCTACATTTAAACTTTTGATTGTCAATTTTGGACGATTTAAAAATAAAAAAATTGAAACGTAGAAAGTGTTGAAAATTATTTTACCTGAATCATCCCATTGTTCTCCTAGTGGAAGAATCATGTTTGGGTCACCACGATAATCCATCCCAGCATATGGAAAATCTTGAATCGCAAAAAGTTGGTTGTTCAACCAATGAAAATACTCAGGTGGAAATCAAACAACCTCTATACCCTCCTCAGGGTGGCGAGCCATCAAAGCAACCCAATGAACTATCCTAGGCTCTTGAGGAAGACCAGTACCAATAGGAATACGTTGCGGGGCTAACATGGGGATCCTCTCTAGAGTAAAGCTGACCACGATGAATCCATATGTAAAAATTTTTAGCTGTTCGTTTATTGCTCTAGTTAGTTGACCTTTCACATTTTCCAACACAGCCTCGCACCAGTTAAATATGTTGCCTCAAAAATAGTCTACTACCATCTGCATCTTGGATCCAGTAGCCACATGCAATGCTGCACTCTTGCATAGCCCGGTAACATTGAATGCAATGACCTTAAGCTCAGGACAACTGATATTTTTAATATCAATCTGTTTGTCCTTTGTGTGATCATCGCAAAACTCTAATCGGAGACTAGCCACAGACTGGTCACTTGGCCTAGTCCCAAAAAGAGATAATTTTTCACCCCTCTTGGACAAACCAGTCAAAAAATATATGTCCTCCAGCTCGATTTCGAGCCGGTGGCCACCAATCACGAAACACTCATCTTGTGTGTTACATCTATCTACCAGCCATTGAAATAAATCTACTTGGGCCCTCATACTCTGTATGCCCTAGAACTTTGGCAACCCACATGCTCTCAATGCCTGCATTATGGGCATATGATTTAGTGCAGCAAAATCTACATCCCCATTCTCGCGTCCTCACCAAATAAGCATTTTAAATGTCCTACAATTCATAAAAAGACATATTAGAACAATCTTGTTCAGAAAATTTTGGGCAAAAATGGAGAAAAATAAATTTTAAAATTCATTTTCACGAGGTCCACACCCACCACTTACAGACAATGCATAGGCCCGCATGGGCTATAAGAAATAGGTGCAGACCCGCGATTTTTTAAGCGAATTTCTAAACCAAATTTTCCATTAAAAATTAAATCTAAAGCCTAAAATCAAAATGTAAACAGATGAAATGCAAGATAACGTGGACGTGGATTACCTGGAGCTGACAGTCTTCGATTATGACGAATGGATTTTCTAGAATCTTCACAGGAACTTTCTTACCCAAAAGTTCTCACTTTTCACTCTGAACTCAAATGGTAAAAATGAAGTTAGAAAAGCCCTTTTTATAAGTTTTTTCGAATAAATGAATTTTTAATTTATTTATTTTTCACTTTGAAAAGGCAATTTTTAAATCATTTTTATTTTATCTTAAACAGGTATGTGTAATGTTTTGAGTTTTTGTGTAGAATATTGGATTTTTCGGGAAAATTAATCATTTTTCAAAAAATAGCATACTTTTATCACTTTTTTGGACTCTTTCAAAAATTTACGAAAAAGCGAAACATTTAAGTCCTCTTTAAACTCTTTTCAGACTCTCAAAAAGTGAAAAGATTGTCGAGCACTTGATTGTTCAAACTCGTTCAAATAAACGAATAATCGTCCCTTCAGTATAAGTTTACCCCTTTTATGGACTGAAATGGACTATTTACGAAAAGGGTACATATTGACTAAATACGATTAATAGAATCCTCTTTAAACCCTTTTCAGACTCGTTAAATATGAAAAGACTGTTGAGCGCTTGTCTTTTTCAGCTTGTTAAAGTATTGAAAAGTCATCCCTTTTGCATTATTTTATCCTTTTTTGGCAAAGGGATTCTTTTACGAAAAAGTACCCCCATGGAGTTTTCTTAAGTTTTTCTTCTGACTCCCTAAAATTGAAAAACACTGAGTTTTTCCTATACTGGATTCGTTAAAATTTAATAGTAAAGGACTTGTTCAATTTTAAACATGAACTAACCACTCCTTAGGGTTCGAATTTTAAACTAAGTTGGACTCATCCGTAGGATGAGCTTATAAACAAGAAAATGTTATCCTCATCAAGCTCGTCAAAAATAAAGAGATACTTGCTAGAAATGGTGGGGAAAAGAGAGAAAAATGAACCTATTTGTTACACTTTGTTTTGTAAAAACCTTTTAACCACTCTTGAACACAACACTTTTTGTTCACTTGGGTTGGGAAAATCCTTTGCCTAACAATTAATCAAACCACATTGAAAGTCTTCAGCTGGTTTCTAGGTATTAGCTTTGGGTCAATTGTCACCAAACCATCTGTAGTGTCGTTATGTGTTCAAGGGAACAGTTCAAACAAACCCTTCATCTACAAAATATCTGTCATCCATTTTAACCATCCCTGAGTCAGTCCTTGCCAATATATTTCTTCAAAACTTGATCTATGATTTCATGTTGTGGGCATGCCTACGACAGATCACTTTCTATCGACTTCAACTCATTATCTAGGAAGATGGTCTAGAAATTGTCAGTACCTTGAAAGTTGCATGCCCTAATGGCAGTTTTCTCGCCTTCGATGATAGGTTGCATCATTGACCTTTGATCGAATGATTCTACGACATGTTCAACTTCAGCTCATTTATTCACATTTCATGGATTGTACTAGGTACTTTAAGAGCCATTGACATTACTAGTGGTTTCTCTCACACTTGTTAATAGTTCTCATCATTGATTGATAATCAAGTAGTTTCTACCATGTTCGACTTTGACACATTCATTCACATGGATAGAATCGTACTAGTTCGGGAAGCAGAAATCAAGACCCTGGATCTAGTTTCCACCATCCAAGCTGCGAGAAATTTTGTTATTCATTATATAGTGGACTATTCATAAACATATGGTTGTGTCCATACTATGTCTACACTTGTCTACACGATGTATTACAAAATCATTCTTGTATCAGAATAGTTTAGTCAGTTTTCTAGTCAGTTTTGATCTGAGTATGGGAATGCCTACCTCAGCGATGATATGTCTATATATATATATATATATATATATATATATATATATTTCGTTGAATGTTTTTATAGGTTCCGACTGGGGTGTCCACATGATGATCCTTGAAATGATAAAGTACTTCACTCTTGATAAATGACAGACTCTATCTTCATCTATTACAAACTTCGCACTTTAGGGGGCAATCTGTTGCACTAAAAATTGTCACCTTGACATTCTACAATTTGTGTGAGTCCATTACCACTCATACTTTCCTTCTTTTCATGTCTTAAGCCTCTGTTCTTCATATCAAGCCTTGAAAGTAAGAGAAAAGCCGTAAAGGTCTTTAAAACTCTGGTTCTGCACTTTCTCTTTGCATTACCTACGGTCCCGCACCTAATGGTCATGTCCCCTGTGCACTTGACCGCTTTGTCTATGTGTTATGGGTGCGGACCCCTGTAAAAGTTGGAAAGGCATGAGTACATTCTAAAAAACTCACTTTCAGTCATTTCTAGAAGCTTCTGGAAGGAATCTTGAGGTGGCATGTTCGCTCTCTCAAGGTTCATGCATCCCATACCTTAAGGAGCTAACCCCTTGATGTGAGGAGCTTATCCCTTTGAAGGAGGATTCTATCCCTTCATAGATGGACCTGTAACCTCCTCCTTTGCAGTATAAAATGAAGCATTGGGCTGGTTACTGGGGAAGTTAGAAGGGGAATATTTTTGAGGTGAAATGCTACTGGAACTTAGTCTTCTTTAGTTGAGATTTTATGAGGAGAGATTACATAGCTCTAAGATCTCATTTGGAAGAGTGCAAGGCTTGTCAAAGTAAAGGAAATTCTTGTTTCAGACCCTAGGAAGAGCTTGCTCAACATCAAGGCCAAAAAGGTTGTAAGGTTCTTCTACTTCAAAGTTAATAAAAATAAGTTTGTTTTTCTCAATAAGCTGTTCATTAATGGTTTATTTTATGGATTCCTTGATCACCATAATAGACATGATTATGATATTTGCTATGCAGGTGCTATTTAATGTTTGCTTGTTTGTGATTGCAAGTCTTTAAATATAACTCTTTCGAATGATTGAGGGATGACTACAATGAACAAGCATTGGATCTGAGCTAGGATCTTAACACTTTTGTAGTATTTATTTGTAAATCGCATCTGTTTAGAGAAAGATAAGTTTGTTTGTCTATTTGTTGCTAGATTATCTTGTGATACTAGGGAGATCGGTCTTGTTCGCAAGATCGATTTATTTGGCCAATAGCTACTGACTGTTTCGCTACTTCAGAGCAGCCATTACTCACTGTTGCCATTACTCATTATGCTTCCACTCAAGTTGCTACTACACGTTGTGCTGTCACTCCGTCAGGTAAGTCCGCAGGTACGTCTCTGTCATTTTATGGATTTAATTAAATATTCCAAAGAGGACAAATAAACGTGCCGAGGACGACCATCATTAAAGTTGGGGGGAAACCATCATAAGAAATGACGGCGTACCATGAAAAGCATTTAGTGCACATAATTCCACTCAACCGAATATGATGATGGCGGTACACCATAATCGTATTTTTTTTAAGAAAGAAAAAACATTGGGATGCAGATTTGTACCACCAGGTCATATCAGCCATCCTCCCCATGCGCCACATTTAATTTTCAAAATACACCTATGTACCACCCTAACTTGCCATGATATCTGAACGTACCAGTACTGGATTCGCCATTACTCCTATACGTACCAGTACTAGATTTTCCATTACTCCCATATGTACCAGTACTGTTTGTTCCATCTTTCCCAAATCAGCCATGACATTATTTCAACCTCCAATAGTTTGGAGATCTATCACTCTCCCCTACTAGCAAACTGCAATCAATGTGTTGTTTCCGCCTTTGCAACGATGGGTGTCCGATCAATTCGACATGAACCAAAGAGCACAAGGGAAGTTCGGACTAATCAGGAGCTATGGCAGGTCTTTCAGAATGCAAGACGGGATGTATATTTTGACAGGTTAAGGGGATTTGATGAAGAATTGATAGTGGAATTCACATTGAACCTGGGGAAGAAGGCTTGCGGGTTTGCTGAGTGGTGATTCCGATAACAAAAGAAATCATTACGAAAGTCACTGGGCTTCCAAAGGTTGGGGAATGATGGTTTGTAAGGAGAACTCCCCTTCTAGAATTCCCTAAGGCCTTCCTTCAAGCTAGAGAGAGGATAGCATAGAAGGGTAGGGGGTACGACAATAATTCACTATCATATACATTGGGAGAAGTAGTAGAATTTGTCATCGAATATATGACATGTGAGGGCAGATACTTGACAATTTTCAGATATCACCTCTGCATATTAGCCCATCTGCGATTTCCATAGGCAGAGGCTTTCTCAATGAATGTCCCCTACTTCCTGCTGAGGAGCCTTCATCTAATGGCACATTCAGCTCAGGAGGCTCGATAGGTACTGGTGGTCATTACGCATCATGGGTTGGTGCGGCTGTTGATAATGAATGCCATTAGACAGATTCTGATTCCATGGGAGGTGTTTCAGGACTCCACAAAGGAACAGATAGCAGCTGCTATGGATGCTAGGGTAGAAGAATCGAAAACCATGGAGGAGGATCATATCGAAGATGACTATGTTGATAAGGAGGAACCAGAGGAGATGGAAATGGAGAGAGGGGAATGGGGGATGAGGTGGCTCCCAAGACCAAGCAAAAATTATGGAGATAGTGGCAGACACAGGGGCTGATATAGAAAGGCCTGCCAGTACCATGGATGAGGCTGTACCACAAGAACCAGCTTCACCTGTGGAACTAGCAGAGCAAGAGGACGCTATGGCAGTCACGAGAGCAGACCCACAATAGGCTAGCGTGGGAGAAGCAGTTGATATGGTGACCAAAGGAACCCCAAAGGGATCCCCTGCCACCATGGAAATAATGGACGAGGAAATTCCGGTTGGAGAGGAGGTCGTGACCACTCCAGCCCTAGAATTCAGAGAAGAAGAAGGACAAAGACAAGAAGGGCCCAAAGTTGAGGAAACTATGGGACCCATCAAGGAAGCAACAGAAGAGCCAGGGCGCAAGGTTGACACTATACCATAAGAACCAGTGTCAAATTTAGGGCCAATTATAGAAGATGCACCCCAGTCCCCTTTCTCCACCTCGATTCCAAGAGGAGCGAGGGTGACTTGTTCCCCTCGACAGGGAGAAAAAGAAGATGTTGTAATCTTGGTGGCTCTATATTTTTTACAGAGGCCACAAACTTATAGATTGGAATCCACTCAGGTGGTGGGTGCCCTGGAGCAGGAAAGAAGAAAAGAAAGACTGGAAGCTGGAGAACTGGGAGAAATTCCAATAGAAACAGCAGCAGGAGAATGTCTGGCCAGCACATCGCTAGTTGTAGTGTGTGTACACGAAGAGGAGATCGTTGTTGGCGAAGAGGAGGGACCAAGTGAAACGGTCCCAATGACTGAACCAACGATACAACCAGGCGAGGGGGCTGTTGAGCATGAAGAGCAAGCAGGGAAGGAAAATCCCCCAGTCAACACAACAAAAGATGTTTCGAGGGATTTTCCTCTGATTGAGGAAATATTGGTTAAACAAGAGTGGATAGAGTTGTGCGAATAGCGAAGGCTTCCGATGAAACAAAAGTACCAGCTGCAGTTCAAGGAAACGATGCAGCTCAAAATGGAAGTGAGGAAGCTGAGAAAGAAGGTGAATAAAATGCAGAAACAATTAAGGAAGCACAAACAACAAGCCAGAAAGGCCAAAACTATCTGGGTTGATGCAGAAATCCAAACAGACCAGATAGTCATGACCTCTGCTGACACTCAGATAGACCCGATTGACCAATTATTTGAAGATCAGGAGTATGCCCTAATAGCTGAAATTCAGTCCTGGAAGTCTACTGCGGCCCAATATAAAAATGAAATCAGAAGGACTAAGGAAAGGGCCTCCACAACAATTTTTGGATATGTGGAGCATATGGATGTGATGAGATTACGACAGGCAAAATAGCAAATCAAGATAGAACAACTTGAAAATAAAGCGACAGAGCCAAAGACCAACAAGGAGTAGATGTTCGAGTTGGTGAAAGAGGTTATGGAATGTCGTCCCCCTACTTCTTTTTATTCCTTATTTTTGCATGAATGTTTCCTTTTATTCTACATGGAAAGTATTAACAATGAGGTCAGCTATGAGATGGAGGACGGTGTGCAATTCCTCCCGATTTTGAGGAGTCACGATGTACCCACACAACATCTGATGTGTGAATTGTACTTTCACGGGTACTTACTATGGTTGGACAAATATTTCAACCCAGTCTTGTATGTGGGGGACATTCATTTGAGGGCCCTCACCTCTTACGCTTTTAACCAGATTCATTGGCAGAAGGCTAGTAACACTTTTGAGTCCAATCAAGTTACCAAGCCATTTATAGTAAGAGGGGAGCATGATAGGTCAAACACAATGTTCAATAAGCACAAGACGTTTCTAGGGATTGGGGAATACAGAGATAGAAGTGAGGACACAAAAATGGTGTCTTGATCTTTGTGTCAATCAACTCACCACATTTCAGAAAGAGCCCCTTAGTTGCTATCAGAAGAGATGGATGATGTCACTAATAGTCGTCCAAGAAAGAGAACCTTTTGGGGCACCAAATTTTTTCACGTGTACTTAATAGGCTGCCTAGGTATGTGGCATGTGTCTAGACATGTGGGTCCCAGTGGATGGGGCTCTGGTTCCAGTTCCTTGTTCTCTGGTTACCTACTGATGAATATACTCCAACCCATGACATCCCGACGGATTGGTGGAAGGAAGTTGTCCTCTTGGATGGATTTAAAGTTTCAAGGACAAAAATGGCCATGGAATATGATCTTGCCAATCTTCATCCAACGTACAGTCTCTGGAACCCAGATTTGTGAAAGCGAAGGAATGCATGATGACATGTAGTAGGCTAGTTGTGGGGAGATGTTGGGTACCAAATCGGGCCATCTTTTTGCCTATTTCCATTAACCTTTTTGACATATTTTCACTCATTTACCCATGCCATTATGTTAAATTTACAAGGTAAATTCCCCCCTTTACTGTCCTATTGGCATATTTTAATTAATGAAGTAAAATGCATGGAGTCTATCTATTTGTGGTACTAGACTATGTGTTTAACTGTAGCATGAGAATAGGAACCCTCAACTGGGCGTATTGCAACAGAACCGGCAATGGCCGATTAGCAGGAGGTTGCACAGCTTGGATAACAGATGTCCCAAACTATTCTTGGGCCTTCCTGCTATCCTAGGCATCTGATGTTGATGTCGTTCCAGCTAATGTATATCTTTGTATTTGCAGTTGCTATGTTTTTTGGAGAACTATTAATCTCCCTCACTGTGTATAAAACACAGGTTGATCCTATGAATGGGCGTACATCCATCAGCATTGTAAACTTCTATTACCGATTAATAAAAGATCATCCATTTTTTTGTTCTAATTCTTTTCATGGCTAATCCAGCCCTGATTAGAGAGTTGGGCCTGCTCTTCTGATTAGGTGCTGCGTCTTTATGTGTGTGTGATTTATCAATTTATGTGTGTTGTTACATTTCTTTATTGTTCATGATTATTTCTGTAGTTCTTTAAGTTGTTGATCTTGCATTGATGCTTTGAATCTTAAATATGAACCCTTGGTTGGGAAAGATCACGTGTTTTCCCCTGCATATACCATACGCGTTGCCTTGAAAGGATACGCACCTGGATTGATAATATTAATGTTAGAATAAGGTAGATAAATCACCCCTACCTGGATACCAACACCAGGCTTTACCACAATCCCCACTGGATCACTATGCCCTAAATGAGCATGGATGCCTCCGAATCTCTCCACCTACATAATGAGGAATTTTCCTGTCTCCTAGTCTATAGGATTTTCCATATGTCTTGCCATTCACTGTTGACGAATCACAATCCTAACTGAGACTCCACCCTCTAGGCTTTACTGGATATCCCGCCATTCACTAGCCAATGATTATGAGGATTGACTAGGGGTAGATGCCTCTAGGATTTACCATATATCTCGCCATTCACCAGTCAAAGTTTCCTAGGCTTACCGAGGTACACAATGGATTTACCGCAATCCCACCTTCTCTAGTCTAGGGATTTCTAGATCTTGTGTTCTTTATTTCAAAGACCACCTCAATTAGTTTCAAAACCATCTAGCAGTCCATTTAAACCAAGTAAAAGAGAACCCACAACACCATGTCTCTCTAGACATGGAAAGGCAAAACTGAAGAACTTTGTCACACCTGTAAAAACCCATGGCCATGATAATAAGAGAACCAAGAAAACACATTCATAACCATGCATGCTAAAACTAGCAAGGAAATCCTACATGCAACTCCATACCTCAAAGTAGTCCTATTGTAGCCACTTGATCTTTCTCTTCCTTACTTGATATTTTCTTCCATTTTCCTTTTTTTCTTTCCTTGATCCAAAGTTGAAGTGCTCTAAGAAAAGTCTAAGTATTCAAGAATGAGAGAGAGAGAATAGAGGGAGAGCTCCAAAAATGAGCTGACCAAAAAAGGCACAAACTGATCCTTAGTAGCCTTTTTATCAACGAGGCCTCTATTTTCTTCATTTTCCATTATTTTCCTTCATTTTCCTCCTCACATGCAACCTATGACATTTCACCTTTCTTTTCTCCTAATTTTCATTATTTTCATAAATAAAATTCCAATTAATTCCTTATGCATTTACAAATCCTTTTCCATTTCCCTTGCTAATTTACGTAGCCATAATAAACCAAATGAACACCCACACTAGGATCTCTTGCCAAACATTCAACTTGGAATAAGTGTCCTATGACCTTGGTCTTATTTGCCTTCATTAACTTTCACTACGTGGAATTTTTACCAAGGTTGTTACAGAACCATCCCCCTTGGGGTACCACCTTCATCGGTGTTTAACGACACATATAACCAATAATACTATTGAAAAGAAAAACATACTTACCATGGAGCTTTATAACTTATCTCGTCGCAATATTTACAATGATCAACTTGCTAAGAAGCAAACCAACATGATAAACATAACAACATGACAACAATTATGACACGACACCCACACCTCTTATTGGAGCTTTATAATGCAGCTCATGGTTGTATTTACATCCATATATGTATATATATAAAAAAAATCACACCAAGACATATACAAAAAACATTCACTCAACCAACGAATAGAGAAGGATACATATCCCGCATCGAATCAACCATCTACTATGTAGCTTCCAAAGTGCTTCCACTATGCTATAACCTACTTGATTTCTCAGTTCCAAAGCACGAGCATATTTCTTTGCGAAATAAACTAAGGTTCTAGATGGAATTCTCCTTCTGGCTCCACCTGTAATACGGAACAGTCAATCACATGATCAACATATTTAACATACTTCTTAAGCGATGACACAGGGAAAACATCATGGAGTTCCACTGTTTCAGGAAATTCAAGCGATAGGCTACTTGTCCAATATTTTTAAGAATCTTTAAAGGTCCACAAGACCAAGGTGCCATCTCGGCACACGATCCAATCCTTAAGGATCTCTTCTTCCGCTTGATGTGAAAATACAACCTGTTATGATCATCATAATTTTTATTCTTGTCCCGTGCTTCCTTTAAATTATTCTTGATTACCTGCATTTCTTATTCCATATCTACCAACATGTACGGTTCTATCAACACCTTCTTCATTGGATCACTCCAATTGATGGGAGTATTACAACTCTGCTCATAGAGTACCTCAAACAGACTCATCCTCAGTGGCTCTTGATAGCCATTATTGTAAGAGAACTCAACCAATGGAAGGTACTCCTACCGTCTCCTCTAATGATGCATCAGATACGTCCTCAACATCTCCTCCAATATCATGTTGACCCTCTCTTTCTATCCGTATGTTTTGATATAATAAGTTGTACTGAAGGCCAACGTTGTACCCAAACCTGCTAATAGCTCTTTCAAGAACCTAGAAGTGAACATAGTGTCTCTATCTGACACAATCTTCCTTGGAACACCATGCAACCCCACTACATCTTTGATGAAGACCTATGCTACATCACTAGCTTAATAAGTAGACTTCAATGGAATGAAGTCTGCTACCTTTGTTAACTTGTATACCACAACCATGATGGAATCATGTTGTCTACATGTCCTCAACAAACTTGTGATGAAGTATATGGATATGAACTCCTATTTCCACTATGGAATCATAATTGGTTGTAGTAATCCATGTGGATGCTTGTACTCTATTTTTACTGGCTAACAGTCTAAGAATCTAGCCACAAATTATGCCACTTATTTCCTCAAATTTAGCTAATAATAAACCTTCTTCATCGCTGTCAACTTTTTTTGATATCCTGGGTGACCTTAATACAGTTTCACATGAAACTCTCATAAGATAGTGTTTTGGAGCTCACTATTGTCTGACACATATATATTGTCCCTAAATATGATCAAACCATCTATTGTAAGATGATAGTCCACATCATTATCACTTGTACTTTGTTGTAACCTATGCCTAAGCTCCATGTACCTATCATCCTATTGTCCTACCTATAATATTCGATCATGTAAGTATGTTCCATAAGAACTCATAGCTGCTATGTGATTCACATGTACCCTATTTCTAAGAGGATATGCAACCTTATTATCTTTATCTTTGATGTACCTGATCTCAAAGTAAAAATCACTAATTGTGGCAAACCATCTAGCTTACTTTGCATTTAGATTTGGTTGGTCAAATTGATGCCTCAATCCACTATGATCACTCATCGACACAAACCTCTCATCAAGAATATAGTGCCTCTATATCTTAAATGCATGAATGATCGCTTCCAATTGAAGATCATGTGTCGTATAATTATTCTCTTGTTGATTTAGTTTTCATGACTCATAGCACACTACCTGTCCTTCCCACACAAGGACTGCACTAAGTTGTCTCTTGCAAGCATTTGTACATACCAAAAACTCTTTTTCTGAATCTACAATCTTTAACACTAGAGCATTCATCAACAAATTATTGAATCGCTTAAAACTTGTTTCACATTCCTTTGTCAATTCAAATTTCTTACTTTGCCTCTGCAGTGATGTAATAGGATATGAAATCTGAGAGAAGTTCCTTGTGAGCTTCCTATAATAATCTTCTATCCCCATAAATGATATTACCTCATCCACATTTCTAGGAGCTTCCCATTGCATGATACCTCTTATCTTTTATGGATCCACTACTATACTTTACTTGGAGACCACATGCCCTAAGTAATATACCTCTTTTTGAAAGAAATTTCATTTACTGAGCTTGACATACAACTTATGCTCTCTCAACAATCTCAATACTGCTGCTAAATGTGTGTCATGATCCTCCTCATTCTTAGAATCTATCAATATGTCTTCAATGAATACAATAACAAACATGACCAAATAAGGACACAACACAACTTTCATCAACCACATAAAATTATCTAGAGCCTTAGTCAAACTGAATGGAACTACAATAAATTCATAATGGCCATATTTGGTTCAAAAATCTATCTAGTAGATGTCCTCTTCCTTAATATGTTCTTGATGATATCTAGATCTCAAATTAATCTTCGAGAACATTGCTTCTCCCTTCGACTAATCAAATAAGTCATCAATCATCGACAACTAATACTCGTTCTTGATGGTTACCTTGTTTGATTTCTTGTAATCAATGCATAGCCTCAGAGTACCATCATTCTTCTTCACAAACGGTATTGGTCCACACCAAGGCAGTACACTTGGCCTAATGTACCCGTTGTCAAGCATTTCTTTCAACTGCAACTTCAAAACTACTAACTCTAGTGTACTCATCCTGTAAGGTTCCTTGATGTTGGTGCTATCCTTGGTATCAACTCAATGGAAAATTCCATCTCCCTGTGATGTGAAAACCCTAAAAACTCTATGGGAAAAACATACTAAAACTGTTGCAATATTAGATGTCTACTCGATACCTCCAGATCTCCATCCTCCTTACCTTTATCATTAGAAATATGCACTGCAAATAACAAACATCGTTTCATATGACTATGGTTTGCATGCATAACTGTCCCCATTCTAACTGATGTTTCCTTTTTCTTATCCTGTAAGATTATTTATTTTTCATAACAGTCAACCTTTGTCCTATGAAGATATAACTAGTCCATACCTAAAAACATACTATATGATCCCAAAGGAAATATATTCAAATGTGTTGATGTAGGCATACCATTCAACTCGAATGCACAAGGTCTTACCCAATGATGAACTATTTTCCTTATACCTGTAGCCATATGTACTAACCAATATTATGCATGAACTTCTTTATTCAATCCACATTTATTCACCAAGTCAATTGTAACATTACTATAATTAGATCTAGGGTCAATCAAAATAGAGATAACTTTATCACAAAACCTACCATCCATCTCGATAAAAGATGCCTGGCGATCTATATTCCTATTATCCAATGCTACATTGATACAAAGAACTCTCTGCACAACATCCCAACTGTCTACACTTCTTGTGCACTATAAATATGAGGCCTATGACATGTCCCTCTGAACAGGCTCCTCACCACATGTCCAACACTAAAACTATCTTGTACCATCACCCTCGTTCTACTTCCCTTCAGGATGTGACCCATGTCCCTATCTAATTATGTTGAACTTCTTGTAAGGTGCAAATTTCTCTTTCTCACCTACATCTTGAGGCCTTTTTCTTTCTGGATTCCATTTATTTTTATCTTTATCTTTCATTTCCCAACCTTGTTGTGATTTTTTCTTATGCTTTGACTACTCATAACAGTGCTTAAGTTTCCGAATAACTTCCTCAAGTGACCAAGGCTCATCATGCTCAATCTGATCTCTAAATTCTAATGGAAATCCACTGACAAATCTCTAAACCTTATCTTTTTCATCTTTAAGATACATTACATACCTCAATAACTCCAAGAGCCTGGTCATATACTCCTCATCTATGATCGATCCCATCTTTAGCTGATAAAACTCCTTGTCCTTTCTATCGTAGTACCTCTTTGATGACTATTTCTTATGGAAATTCTCTTGACTTATTGCTAACTCAACTCTTCTATCTTGATGTCTCTAACCCAGTTCACATCGTCCCACCAGATGTCTACTTTCCCTTTAAGGTTGAAGATAGTTCTTTTGGCCTTCATGTTCTTTTTGTACTCATGAAGCTCAGATAAATTCTTCTTTCCAAATAACCATGATTCTACATCCTTCATATTCTTCAACTCTCCATCAAATGTAGGTGGCTTACCTTTCTTGAACTCATCCAGAAAATATCGCTTGTCACTCCTCTTGTAAGGATGATAACGATGACAACCAGAGTGCCTATCAGAACCAGAACTAGAATAGCCGCTATGTCGATCACCTCTCCTATCTGGAGGATGCAAGAACTTTCCATCTCTGGTCATTTCATCCCTATCTAACATGTACCCACCATAAGATCTACTTCCATATGCCCCATTAGTTCTATCCTCCTCCCCAGGTCTGATCTAAAGTGGTCCCTGTATCTTCAATTCTAAAAAACTGTGAAGGATTACTACATTGACTTCTGCTTATTTGTCCTATTCCTGAATGATTCTATCATTATTTTCTTTGCAACTTGTTGTTTCTATCTTCAATATTCTCAATGTTGGGTGTGGAGCCTGATTATCTTCTGTACTCAAAGGTATCGCTGCATTGGACCCCAGTTCGAAATGGGGTGGCAACGAAGCCTGTAAAATATTCGCTACATGGGGGGTCCAGGGTGGGCGGCTGCAACCTTTGGGAGCCCACCCCCCTAGCATGGGGATCGGGGGAAGCGCCCTCAAAGCTAAGAATAGATGTAAAATTTCCTTGTAAAATGTTGTAATTTTGTAGTCAATCTGGGCCGTTCATTAGGTAGAGATTTGACGGTAGAAGTTATGTTTAATTTAGGGTTTTCTGCCCTAGAAGGCAACCCCTCGCTATATATGAGGGAATTGTATTACGTCTATGTAGATCAGTATTCTGAGTGAGGAAGAGAGAGGAGATTGAGTGAAAAGAGGGAGTTACAGCAGATCTACTGTAGGTTGTATCTCTTCAGTTTGTTGGATAATATAAAAAGAAGGACTGGTTGTTTCTCCGTGGACATAGCCGAAACTAGGTGAACCACGTATATCTATGTCTCTCTTGTTTTATGTGTTTTCTGTGTTTATACTTTTGCAATATTTTATGTGTTTCATTATTCTGTAATATATAATTTTCTAACAACTAGTATCGGAGCCGAAGGCCTATTTGGTTGATAAAGTCACAGGAGAGAAGGGCTCCTGGTTCGAGTGGGAGAAATGGTGGAAGATGGTAGGTTTAGGGTCGAAAACTTTAACGGCCAAAACTACCAGTTCTGGAAGATGTAGATGGAAGATTATTTTTACCAGAGAGATCTGTACCAACCATTGAGCGAAAAGGAAAAGAAGCTGACGAGTATGACAGACACAAAATGGGATATTCTTGACAAAAAACCACTTGGAACAATACAGTTGTGCTTAGCGGCATCGGTAGCATTTAATATGTCAAAGGAAATGACAACAAAGGGTTTAATGTTGACATTGGCCAAACTATATGAAAATCCCTTGGCCTCAAATAAGGTTTTTGTTTTAAATTGTTTATTTAATATGAAGATGTGAGAAGGTGGATCTGTTGTTGTTCATTTAAATGAGTTTAATACAGTTACCAGTCAGTTAAGTTCTATATGGGTAAGCTGGAATGGTTTAGTTATGGCCATTAGTAACTCTGTCTTTGGATCTAGTACTTTAAAGTTTGATGATGTTGTCGGTGCAATCCTTGGTGAGGAAATGTGACAAAAAAGCTCCGGTGAGACATCAGGTAATGCTTTGACTGCAGAGACTAGGGGAAGAAAAATGGAAATAGGAAAGAGCCCTAGATATCAAAGTAAGTCAAGAAAAGGCAGATCCAAGTCCAGATCAGGGATAGTGTGCTGGAAATGCAGGAATAAAGGACACTTGAAGAAAGACTGCAAGTCTTGAAAGGGAAAAGAAGGATATGCGCAGCAAGAAACTAATCATGAAGCGAATGTAACATGTGATGTGTTGCAATATGCCTTGATTCTTTCATTAGAAAATATTATTGATGCCTGGGTGGTAGATTCAGGGGCCTCATTCCATGCCACACCTAATAGGAAACATTTTTATGATTATGTTCAAGGAGATTTTGGACAGGTTCAATTGGGTGATGATAAACCCTGTAAAATCATTGGAATGGGTACAATTCTCATAAAAAATAAAAGTGGAAATCAATGGCTATTGAAGGAGGTAAGGCATGTTCCAGATCTAAAGAAAAAATTGATTTCAATAGGGCAGTTGAGAGGTGAAGGTTGTGTAACTACTTTCACAAATAAAACCTGGAAGGTCACAAAAGGATCCCTAATAATAGCAAAAGGAGAAAAGGTTGGTACATTGTATTTATGCAATGGTATTTATAATTATGTTAATGCTTTAACCTATACAGGAGAAGATATGGCATTTTGGCATCATATGCTCGGGTAGATGAGTGAGAAGGGGATGCAGATTCTTCACTCAAGAAATTTATTTCCAGGTTTGAAATATGTTGCTTTAAAATTCTATGAGAATTTTGTTTATGGGAAACAGAAGAGAGTCAGATTTCTTAGAGTTGGGAAAGAAAAGAAGAGCGAAAAATTAGAGCTTGTGCATACAGATGTATGGGGACCTACTCAGGCATCATCTCTTGGTGGCTTTCATTATTATGTTACATTTATTGATGATGCAACCAGAAAAACATGGATTTATTGTATTCGAAATAAATCTAATGTATTTGATACTTTCAAGAAATGGAAAGCTTTGGTTGAAAATGAGATAGGAAAAAGGTTGAAGTGTCTCAGATCAGACAATGGAGGTGAATATTGCAGCAAAGAGTTTGATAGGCATTGTTCAGATAATGGAATTCATAGAGAGAAGACAGTTCCAGGAACACCGCAAGGAAATGGTGTGTCAGAAAGGATGAATAGGACAATCATGGAGCATGCAAGGTACATGGGATTGCATGCAGGATTGCCTCTACTGTTTTGGGTAGATGTTGTAGATACTACTGTTTATCTAATAAACAGAGGGCCTTTAATTTCCTTGGATGGTGGTATTCTAGTGGAGGGATGGACAGGTAAAAAGGTAAACTACTCTTTTTTAAAGACTTTTGGTTGTGAAGCCTTTGTCCACATTAATAAAGAAAATAGAACAAAGCTTGAGGCAAAATGAAAGAAATGTACCTTTAATGGATATATAGTTAATGATTTTGGTTATCGCTTTTGTGATTATGAAAAACACAAAATCATTAGGAGCAGAGGTGTCATATTCAATGAAAAGGTTTTGTATAACGATCAACTGTAGGAAAAGAAACAATAAAAAGAAAACAAAGAATACACAATGCTTGACAAGATCACAAAAAATGTGATGGTGCCTAAAAATCATAATGATCAACAGCTATAACAACAACCACAACAGAAACAAGCACCTCAAACACCTGAAGATGGTGTTAGAAGATCTACCAGGATATATAGACCCCCTGAACGATAGTCACCTTCATTATATTATGTATTATTGACTGATTCTGGTGAACCAGAATTTTATGAAGAAGCAATGCAAGTAGAAACCAAGAAGAAGTGGGAGAAAGCCATGAAAGAAAAGATGGACTCCTTAGCACATAACCAGACTTGGGACTTAGTCAGGTTTCCTGCAGGTAAAACAACATTGCAGAATAAATGGGTTTACAAGTTGAAGGAAGAAGATGGAGGTAGAAAAAGGTATAAAGCTAGACTTGTGGTGAAAAGGTTTGCACATAAAAAGGGTATAGACTTTGATGAGATATTTTCTCCTGTTGTTAAAATGGCTTCAATCAGAACTATTTTAAGTCTAGTAGCAGTTGAAGATTTGCATCTTGAGCAGTTAGATGTAAAGACAACCTTTCTCCATGGGGATTTGGAGGAAGAGATATATATGCAGTAGCCACAAGGATATGACATAAAAGGGAAGGATAAACTAGTGTGCAGGTTGTAGAAGAGCTTGTATGGCTTAAAACAGGATCCAAGGTAGTGGTACCTAAAATTTGACAGGTTTATGTCTGAACAAGGTTATACTAGATGCCACTCTGATCATTGTGTTTATCTCAAAATGAAAAATGATGTCAGCTATATTATATTGTTATTGTATGTAGATGACATGCTTGTTGCAGGTTCTAACATGCAAGAAATAAATGTGCTCAAAAGAAAATTGGAAAACTTATTTGAAATGAAGAATTTGGGTGATGCAAAACAAATCCTTGGTATGAGAATAACTAGAGACAGGAAGAATTGCAAATCAACATTGTCTCAAAGTGAGTACATAGAAACGGTGTTGAAAATGTTTAATATGCAAAATGCAAAAATAGTTAGTATACCTTTGGCTAGCCATTTCAAATTAAGTAAGGAGGAGTGTCCCAAGACTCAGGAAGAAATGGCTCATATGTCTAAAGTTCCATATGCATCAATAGTTGGAAGCTTAATGTATGAAATGGTCTGCACAAGGCCTGATATTGCACATGCAGTGGGAGTTGTAAGCAGGTACATGAACAATCTAGGAAAAGAACATTGGATGGCAATGAAGTGGATTCTCATGGATTTGATAGGTACCACAGATCAAGGATTATGCTTTTATGGTTCAAACATTGCTCTACAAGGATATGTTGATGCAGATATGGAAAGTCATAGAGGTAACAAGAGGAGCACAATAGGGTATGTGTTTACTGTAGGTGGAGGAACTGTCAGTTGGGTCTCAAAACTGTAAAGTGTTGTTACACTCTCAACAACAAAAGCAAAGTATGTTGCTACTATAGAGGCTAGTAAAGAAATGATTTGGTTACAAAGGTTCCTGGATGAATTGGGTAAGAAGCAGGAGTTGGGAAGGTTATACAGTGACAGCAAAAGTGCCATACATCTTGCAAAGAACTCTGCATTTCATTCCAAGACTAAGCATATACAGCTCAAGTACCATTTCATATGGTCAATGTTGGAAGATGGACAATTGAAGCTGCAAAAGATACACACTAGCTAGAATCCTGCAGATATGTTAACAAAAGTTGTAGCCAGGGAGAAATTGATAATTTGCTAAGTTTCAATTGGTCTTCAAGTATGATGAAGAAGATGAGAAACAACAAGTCTAAAGTGGAGTCATTGTCCAGCAAATGAAGCAGTGGTGGAGTTTCTATAATTAGTCTCCAAATGGGATATTGTTGGGTGTGGAGCCTGATTATCTTTTGTACTCAAAGGTATCGCTAGACTGGACCCCAGTTCAAAATGCGGTGGCAATTCCGCCGGTAAAATATTCACTGTAGGGGGGGTCCAGGGGGGTGGCTGCGACCTTTTGGGAGCCCCCCCTGGCAGGGGGATCGGGGGCAGTGCCCTCGAAGCTAAGAATAGATATAAAATTTCCTTGTAAAATATTGTAATTTTGTGGTCAATCTGGGCCGTTCAATAGGTAGAGATCTAACAATAGAAGTTATGTTTAATTTAGGGTTTTTTGCCTTAGAAGGCAAACCCTTGCTATATATGAGGGAATTGTATTGTGTCTATGTAGATCGGTATTCTGAGTGAGGAGGAGAGAGGAGATTGACAGCAAAGAGTGAGTTAGAGTGGATCTACTGTAGGTTGTATCTCTTAAGTTTGTTGGATAATATAAAAATAAGGACTGGCTATTTCTCCGTGGACGTAGCCCAAACTGGGTGAACCACGTATATCTGTGTCTATCTTGTTTTATAAGTTTTTTTTGTTTATATTTCTACAATATTTTATGTGTTCCATTACTCTGTAATATATAATTTTCTAACAGTCAATGTGTCTACTAAGTCAGAAGAATACCCATCACCATGCTACTCATCTGATTCATAGGAATAATCTTATGAACCATAGTCTACCATCTTCCTAGACATGTTTCATATCTATCCTACAAGTATACCATGTTAGCTAAAACAAAAACATAACATAATCAACATACCTCAATATAGTTCATGGGAGGATATCTCATCTACAAGATCAACCAAATTAGCACAATACATGTATAATCATAATCATGATAGTATATAGATATCATCCTAATCATAATCCAGTTATCAATGCATGACCATACTAACCACATATCATGACCTCATGCACGACAACTATCACCATGTCTATATATGCATAACAACACATAAACACTACCCTTCAGAACAAATGCATAACTGACATACACTCAGGATGAATACATCAAATAAAATTACCATCAAATTTAACATGGTGACATGACCACCACCATGCTTGCACAACAAGCACATAGACCATAAATATAAATAACACATATGAAATTGACATGTATGCATAACTAACACATCACCAATCAAGTCTAAGGGGTTAACCATGCTCTAATACCACTATGTAACAACCTCCTCCCACATTTACCCAAGCCAACCGATCCACTACTGTAAACATGTGATGAGAAGCTACTATGATGTGGTTCAACTCCCCATGTATAGTTAAGGAAGTGGAACCTACAAAACTAAACCAAATTGACCTTCCACACATGCTACAGAACATTCAAGAGCCAACCAACCCTTCTAGGTGACCAAACCCTTAAGCAACTTGAAATTTTATTGATCTGGACCCTCAACCGTCCTATGATAAGCCATCCATGCAACTAAAGCCTTCCATTTTCTACCATAGCAAGGAATTCTAGTGACTATGGATTTTTTTAGATAGTTCTGAGACAACGACCTTAGACTCTGAGCCACCTTTTCAGGGCTAGGTCTCAGTCCACTTCCCAGAACTTCATGAAACCTTCAAAAATGATACATAACATTGAAACAAGGTTACAAATACAAAAATTTGATCAATGAATTCAATGGACGCCTATTATCCATGGCACAAATTTTGTCAACATGTAATAAATGTGTAACCTATAGGTCATAACAATAGATCTGAGCAAATGGGACTCATAGTTATCTAATATTCATAAAGAAGGATCGATTCATTAGCAGAATAGCTGCATTATCACATATTAACTCATATATTCATTTTTCATTGAATTCCTAATCAAAACATGATGAGAGGCATACATCAAGACTGTGATAAAACATACTCATAATCGACATATAACCAACATAGATAACAAGGATATAACAACCATATAAACCACATATGAACTAATACATTCTCACATGAAATACCAAATGAGAAGGAACTCTTATTAATGAAAGCATAAGCTAACTAGAATGGGACTTCCATGAACCACCCGACCATAAATTGGCAGAACCAAATTTTTCCTTCATCCAGTCACCTCCATGCCATATTCCAAACATGAATGTCAGACTAACAACAGAATGAAACTAGGTTTCCCTAGGATTTATGACAATCCCCATTAGATCACTATGCCCTAAATGAGAATGGATGCATCTAGATCTCTCCACCTACACCATGAGAAATTTTCTTGTCTCCTAGTCTCTAGGATTTACCGTATATCAACCCATTCACCAGTCGAGGATTCCTAGGCCTAATCGAGACTCCACCCTCCAGGATTTACCATATATCCCACCATTTGTAGGTCGGGGATTACTAGGCAAACACCTCTAGTATTTGCTATATATCCTACCATTCACCGGTCAAGGATTCCTAGGCCTATTGAGGTACAAAAAATTCATCTTTACCACAATCCCACCTTATTTGGTCTAGGGATTCCCAGGCTTTGTGTTCTTTATTTCAGAGGCCACCTCACTCGGTTTTGAAACCATTCAAAAATATATCTAAACTAAGTAAAAGAGAACCCATCACAACATATTCAGAAATGGAAAGGCAAGGCCGAAGAACATTGTCACCTAGAAAAATAGATTCCCATGATAACAAGAGAACCAAGAACACACATGCATAGCCATGCATTCCAAAAATAATAAGGAAATCATACATGCAAATTGATACCACAAGTAATCTTATTGTAGTTTCTTGATCCTTCTCTTCCTTGCTTGATCTTTGCTTCCCTTTTCCTTATTTTCTTTCCTTGATCCAGTGCTGAAGTGATCCAAGAAAGCTCTAAGTGTCTAAGAGTGTGAAAGAGTGAGAAAATCAAGAGAGAGGTCCAAAACTAAACGGACCAAAAAAACTACAAACTGAGCCTCAGAAGCCTTTTTATCAATGAGGTCTATATTTTCTTCATTTTCCATTATTTTCCTCCATTTTCCTCTGCACATTCAACCTGTGACCTTTCACCTTCCTTTTCTCCTAATTTCCATTATTTTTATAAATAAAATTCCAATTAATGCCTCGTTCCTTTCCAAAGCCTTTGTCAAATTCCTTGGCCATAGTAAACCAAATGAACACCCACACTAGGATGTCTTGACCAACATTCAGCTTGGAATAAGTGTCCCATGGCCTTGGTCTTATTTTTCCTTTATTAACTTTTATTACATGGAATTTTTACCATGGCTACTACACCACTGCAATTGACAGGTTATGTCAAGAATCATTCTTGTGGAAGGATGATTAGTTATGTCTATAAAAATTGATGACCATATGAATGGCATGATTGGGATAACATAATGAAGTTATCTAATGAGATTCCATGTTATGTGAGGAATCCATTGGGAAAGTAGGAATTCCTTTTGTTAATTATTTGTATTGTCATGTGATTATTACCTTCATGTTCCCATGCTTATATTATGTTATGACCACAAAATGATGAAGGTTATGTCATTAGGTATACTAACTACCGACTGGACCCTTAGTGAAAGGATGTGAACATATACAATTGAGTGTTTCTTTGGGATAGGAAACCACTCAACACATACAGTTTGGCTATTACAATACATGTAGTTAGATGACATGGAATTGGGGTTTGCTTGAGATGATATTGGGACAGGTATGTTTCTCGGAATGGGGATTTCTTGAGCCTGTGAATTGTGGTGATGGGGAATTCGTGGTGATTTGTGAATTCTAACTTGTTATAATATTTAGATTATATTGTGTCTATGATATCTGTATGTTTGTATGTGTGTGTGTTTATATATGATATTTCTAATGCGGATTTGTGATGTGGGAACTGTAATGATAACAAAGTTGTCGTGGGAGTTTTGATAGTAGATAATATTACTATCAATAGAATAATTACAGGATTGGTAATTTCCAGTGGTCTTATTTGGAGTATATCTTTGACTAGATGCTTGTAGATTTTGGTAACCAATCAAGTGGGTAGGGCTCTAACACTCAAGATTTCGTGGAGCACGTCCCATACTAGATTCTTTCTAGGTTTGGAAATCAATCAAGTGTGTGTGTGTGTGTGTGTGTGTGAGTAGAAGAGAAGAGGATATAAGTCTAAATACTGCATAGAGTGTGTCAACCACTATATGTTTATGAGTTGAATAGTTAATGGAGATGTGTCATCATTAATAAGTGATAGCTAGGCTTGGAAAATCACTCAGTACATGTGAATAAAAAAGGAAAAGGCTGAAATAGAGATAAGTATCAATATTTCACTTGATTTGATGAATTTATAAATTATGACCATGAGTTAGTTTTATTTAAAACTTTGATATATGATGGTTTGGTTTACAAACTAATTTTGTCTTGCTGTGATGAAAAATAAGTTATATTGTATGGATTAGTGTCATGGAAAATTCTTCTCATGAGGGTATGTTTTAAATTTATTACAATTTTCTCTACAATGAATCTTGTGAGAGATTGTATTCCATGATGTAGGAAAGCATGGGAACTTCCTGGTATGGGTGAATGGAGTTGGCTACAAGGTTAGATATCACCAATAGAAAAGGTATTAAAGCACACAATGTTAGATTAGAGTTAAATATTATATGAATAGGACCATTGTGAGACACTAACAACCTATAGCTTCCGCTCATTTCCATTAAGTATGCCATCACTGAAATGGATATATTAAGACAAGGAAATGCCTTGGATATGAACTCTTCCAATGTGAGGAAACCTTTCTAAGGGATGGATTTCTCAAGGTATTAGGAAGTAGAGAATGTGATGCTTGAACTTGGAAGGTGATTGACTACATTTAAAAGGAACTAGATCACCTGAGCGATTGAGATTTAGAGAAGGGGATGCCAAAAAATAATCTGGTTTTGAATGGTTCATAGGAATGACTAATTGGAATAAAATTCACATTGGTGTGTCCCAAGAAGAAATGGATGGGGACTATTCATTGAAGAAACAAGGAGTGTAAGGGAAAACAATGTTACATATTGGAGATAGGAAACACTCCAGGAAAAGGGCATAGTCATCAACCTGGATTGGGTACATTAAATGCACTAGGAACTACAAAAGAGCTACTCAAAGATTATTTATTTAATTAATTTTATGCTCATTGAGTTTCTACGAGAGGAACGATATATGTAAAATGTAATTATAAATCGGGTTGTGTTTATAAAGCTCGTAGTGACTTTATGCTTGGGAATTAAGCATTTTTTGTAATTGTATTTAGGTATAGAATATCAAGGACGACGTTCCTCCAACGAGGTGTAGTTTGTGAGGGTAATTCCCTATAGAAAATAATATATCCATATTGTTATAAATAAAATGGGTGAGATATGGAGCACAAATTTTAGAGCTTGGGGAGGGAGATTTCTTGAAGAAGCTTGGTTGTTTTTAATGTTAGGAATCGAGGTTGACTATTGTTCCTTAAATGGGATATTGGTGCTTTTTCGCTAGAAATTTGAGGATTATCCCATGCTCCCATTGGAAAAGTCCACAAGAAGAAGAGGAAAAATAAATAAATTGTATCAATAGGCTTGCACAGGGTTGAGTGCACGATGAAGAGAGTTAGTATGTTACAACTTTTATAATGGGAAGATGCCATAGGAGGGAAAATGCTAGCAAGAAAATACCTAACATATCAGTGGTAGGGTTGACTAGAGTGGTCAAACGTCGAAATGACCAAAACTGTGGAATGCATGGGAAAAATTTAATTCAGGGGGGTGGGGGGGATGGGATCAGTTCAGAAGTGATGAGGGGTGATGGAGTTAGTCATCGAGGGGGTAGAATTTCTAAGTAGAGGAGGAAAAATGAAAATAAAATAATGCAGATATATTTTAGAAGGAGAAGATGGATATGGCAGTAGCCCAACTGAAGGAACCCAAGAGCACTTGTTGGCTGAGAATCACATAGTAGTGGCTTTCCTAAGCACTAATGAACCCACTAGAAGTGGACTGCCTTATGAATGAAGAACCCACTGGGAAGCTTGTGGATTGATGAACATACTAGCCAGGAGAGAGACACCTAGGTACTTGCAACACTGATGAACCATTAAGTGTAGTCTTAGGGTTGATAGCACTAGTGATTACACTGAACTAACTGGAGAGGAGGTCTCTATGCTCCTACAATAACTAGTCAAAATGATGAACCTTTCCATGTTAAAATAAAACTTCTCACTTCAAACTGAGCTGAGACTTTATGTTCTTATAATAACCCTTGCATTCATGTAGACAAAGTTAAATGCCTATAAGGTAGCAACTAAGAATCATAAAGAGAAATGACCTTTTTTAGGGCTAATGAACCCACTAGGAGTGGTTTTCTTAAGGGCTAATGTACCCACATACCTAAGGAAAAAGGCTTGGTGCACTATATATAAGTGATGAATGGAGAATTCCTAACTAGTACTTGGATTCCATATTTTCAGTTTGACTTCCTGATTTACTGGTGGATAGAGGTTGTGTAGCCTCCAGACTCTGTGTTTTAGCTAGAAACATTGGTTTTATTCCTCTTAGCACTCTTCCTCTTGCTCTAAAATCTAGTTTTGGAGTTATTTTCTACAAGAAAGGTTGTAGTACAGATCCATCTAAGAATGGGTGGAGAGTTGAAGTATTGATCTTAGTTTGCAAGTGCTTCATTTTAAGAAAGTGCTTATTGTGCGCTATGTGAAAGTGAATTTTATATCTATGCCTATTTTGGTATTTAAATGCCATTATGAATGTGAGGAATACTTAGTTTTTGTATGAATAGAAAATATTGATTTCATGTATAATTTTTGAGCAATAGTTTAAATTCCTATGTTTATTATAAGCATGAAATTGGGTTTAAATGCCTGAATTTAGAGGATGTATAAATCTTTATGATAGTACAAGCTTGAAAATATAATAAATGGCCTAAGCATAGGAGATGGTTATCCCCTATTGTTGATTGAATTATCGAATCTTAATGGTTTTAATAATATGCCCTTATGTGTATTACTAAGGTCATGAGAGATAGGTCATGATGCCCGAGTTGAGAAAGCCTCAACTCATGTATTTATATGCATGTATGGGAAGCTCAAAAGTGATAGGTCTGGGATATGTGTTGAAAAGCCTTGATGAGGTCCCTTTTTAACTATACACACACAAATATATCTATATATATATATATATATATATATATATATATACAGTAAAGCCGAGTGACTACGAAAATCACCTAATTAGCATTGAACGTCGAATTCGGGGCCCAATCTCAACCTGTATGTTATCACCAACACTGGCAAAGAGAGTTCATGTGACTAAGGACCATCTCCATCAGATTCAAACCTAGTTCCCAACAATTTAAAACAAAGGCCACTTGTTCTTGGAATAGAAATACCTAGGTATTTATGTCTTGAGGTATTCACATCTCGAGATGGGAAAGGCTACAATAATTAATGTAAATTCAATTATGCATGAAACTAAGGGATTAGTGGGAAACTAGCCATGTGGCTGCTTATGTGGACCTAAGATGATGTGGAACCATAATGGGTTGCCACGTGATGATCAGATTGCTACCTTTAATGGGAACAAGTGGCCCAAAAATAGGATAGATGTGGCAATCACGAAGGAGGCCAGATGGATAACATGAGGACAACATGACACTGGAGTGATGTTACCCTAGTGTTGGCATCACCCTAGCAGTTTCAGAAGAAGGGAAATTAGAAAAGGCCTTGGGAAATTGTACTGGGACACATTGACATAGTAGGGGAATGGTGTCACCTAAATGCTAAATATTGTTGTGGTAATTTTGAAAAGGGGACAACGGTAAATTCTAGGGAAATATTGTTTTATGGAATAGAGAAATTCCCTAGTAAGTAATGGATTAAGGGTTTTTTCCTAACAAGTTTAGAATGATGTCAGCAAGGAAGGGTCCTTCATCTAATCTAGGCCATCAAAGCCTCTATTGGATGTACGCCATTAATCGGTGAGGGGGAAAGTGCATATATATATATATATATATATATATATATATATATATATATATATATATAAAGATACACACAACACACAAACCAAGGGTGACCAGTTAGGAATGACATGACATAATGAGGAGTGCCACATGGAGACCATGTGTGTACCACGTCGTGGAGCCTAATGATGTGGCAGGAGGTTATTACTTTAAATGACCATAACTTTTGATTCAGGAAAACATTATACCACCAAAAATATCTCGACGAGAAAGGAAAAACGATGTTTATTTTAATTTTTGTATAGTTTGAAAGATGACAAAATTTTAACACATCATTTCCATGATAATACAATGGTGGTTAGGCCAACGATAGTATCACCTCCTTCTATGCTTAGTATGGGTTTTTAGATGAAAGAGGGCATGTTTTAGTTTTCTATAATAGATTATGGTTGTCGATATGGATAGAAAATGGATTTGGTTGCCTAGATTTTACCATGGTGACCTCAATTAACCATGTTTTACTATATTAACCATTGTTGGCCATGTTAAGCATGGGTTGACTGTGGTTTTCAAAGGTTGATTACAGTGACTATGGTTGACAAAATATGACCATGATTGACCATGGTTAACATAGGCTTCAGATGGTTAAACATTATTGACCATGGTTGACAATGGTCAACCATGCTGAATAGTGTCAACTATGGTTGACAATGGTAGACCATGATGATGATAGTTAACTATGGTCAATCATAATTAATTATATTTGACCATGGTGATGATAGCTGATGATGGTTGACCATGGCTAGATTTTGGTTGATGATATGCCACTATTATTAAATATTGCTAACTATGTTTTCAATATGGTTAACAACATTTTTAGTGTGGTTGACTATAATTTTCCAGTTTTACCCTATTTAAATATCACTTACTATTTTTTTACTATGAATGATTATGTTTAACAATTGTTTTGTTATGGTTGACAACAATTGACTACACTTGTCCATGCCCAACATGTTTAAGCACCGCTAGCTATAGTTTGACTATGAATGAATATGGTTAATGATTGTATGATTATTGTCAACCATGATGTGACTATGGTTGATGATGGTCTGAATATGAGTGACAATTTTTTAACCATGGTTGGATTATCTTTGAGTTATTACATATAATAATCTTATTATATTGATGATATTAATAATGTATTTATCCTACAATGAATGCATTATTTTTTTTTTGTAAGCTTAGGTAGGATGCTCTCATTTTCGAGTTTTTACACGTCCGTTATTCACTCCATTTCCAGGGAGGGTAGCACAAGAATCAAACCCAAGATTTCTGGTTCGGTGAGACTTCATTTCCACGGCCATTTCCACTTGAGCTACCCCTTGCAGACACAATGAATGCATTATTATTAATAATACAACTTTATTAATTTATTAAGATGTTATTATTAATATAAATTTTAGTATTATGCTTTTAGTTTCCATCACATTGATGACGACGACGATATTGTTGTTGTTAATATTAACGTCATTACTAATATGCTATTAATAACATTACTAATAATATTATTAATTTTAATAATATTAAAATATTAATTTTCTAAAAATTATTAATGTTGTATTAATGATATTAATAATATAGTTTCTAACGTCCCTAGGGGAAAATAAATTGGTAATCTTAGATATTGTAAATTGTTGAATCTTGAGAGACCCAGGTTCAAATCCCCTTGTTGTGACCCTCATTTTGGGAAGGACGACTGACCATATCCCCTAGAGCTTTACTGAGAGTTACATATCAAGTGGGTTGTTGGGTTCCTCCGTGTTACAAAAAAATTAATATTATTTTTAGTATTAATCTAAATGCTATTTTTGTTATTATAAATGATATGTATTTATATAAATTAATCATCCTACCTAATCCAATACATATTTATTAATAATAAATATTACTAATATGGTAATCAACCTTAATGAACCAATAATAAGAAACTAATATATAATAATTTTATTAATAATTTTATTAGCAATATTTTAATATAAACATTAAATTTATTATAAAATTGATTTACGAGAGAAGGAATTAATTATATTATTATTATTATTATATTACGTTAAAATATTATTAATAATAGTATCACTAAACATTACTTTAACCTAATGTTAAAATATTAAATTAAAAAATAATATTATTAAAACATAACATTAAGTGTAAAAATAATATATAATATATAGTATTGTATATTAAAATAATATAAAATAATATTGTATTGGTTGCAATAAAATATTAAAATATTTTACTAAAACATAATATTCAAACATAATATTATATTATATTATTAAAGTATACCATTTCAACATGTTAAAACATTATATTGTTATTTAATGTTAAAATATTATTATTAAAAGTCGAAAAGGGTCTTAAGGCTAAGAACGAGTTTAAGAATCTTTTTTCTAGGGTTCATCTTCTTTTTACATAAGGAACTACAAACACAATTGTGAGGATCCTGAGGAAGCATAAGGTTCCTTTAACCTCTAGGCCTCTAAATACCATCCAAAGCTCCCTAAAACCTGTTAAAGACCTTGTGGACCCCAAAAATATCAAAGGTGTTTACGTTATCCCTTCCTTGTGTGGGGCTCCCTACATTGGTGAGATTGGTCGCTCGATTAATCAAAGGATTTTTGAACATGTAGCTGATATCAAACATGGCAGGACCTGCTCCACTGCTTTGGCAGAACATGCAGAAAAATCTAGGCATCACATCTGCATTGAGGAGGCGTGTGTCATTTCCAAGGTTTGTCATTTCCATCATCGTAAATTTAGGGAGGCCTTGGAAATCGAGAAAAAGCTCAATAATTTAAATAGAGACGATGGTTGGAATATTAGCAGAAATTAGGTCCTTATCTTGTCCTCTTAGTTTTTCTTTTTTCTTATTATTTTGTTTTTAGGATTTGTTTTTTCATTCTATGAATTGTTTTGTTTTTGATCAGTTTTTTTTCTTTAAAAAATATTTTTATCCTATTTTTTCTTCACTTTGTAGTATTATTTCATCTCAACCACTTTGATTGTTTGTTAAACTTTATTTTCTTAATTGCTTATTATTTTGTGGTTGACCCTAATTTATTTAACCATCCTTCCTTGATTGATTTGGGTTTAAGTCTCTATTAATTATTAAATTTTTTATAGGTTCTTGACTCAACAATCAGGTCCTCCTCTTTATATATTTTTTGACTCTATTCCATGTCTTTATGGTTAGTGTTTATGTTTTTTCGATCTTTTCTTAATTAATACATATTTTTCTTATTTTAATAATTATAATTCGTAAACTAACGGTTATTCATAAACTAGCGGTTATATTAGCTGTTATAGGATTTTTATTATTAAAATATTATTTCTCATAAAATAGTCATTATATGATCTTTTGGTCTCTACATCGCACTCTATTTAAGCCTATGACACAATTTGCATTTTCATGTGCTCCCGATGATGAACCACACTAACTCATTCTAAACGCTTCTCAAAATTTTTCTCCTATATAATTTCTACCACAAAACTCTTCTTCATATTTCTTAATATATAATATTATTCAACATTATTTTAATATAAATATTAAAACATTGTAAAACAATCTTACTAATAAAACTTAATACTATTACCCAACTATTAAAACCTAATATTATTATAATGAAACCCTTAAAGTCCAGTATTATTTACCAATTACATAATTTTCAACAATACAAACTTGTCTACAAGGAGTATTAACATATTTTAAAAACTTTGTTTCTATGTAGGTTTGTTGAAACTCCAATTACAAATTTAAATCTTAATATTAAATATATTTTCATTCCTATGAGGTAGTATTCATGGTCAATTATTTTACGAGTGGGGTAAGTGATATTTTATTACAGTCATGTCCATAAAATGTATATGCGTACTAAGTTTGGATAGTCCTGTGGTGAAGGCCAAAGGAGAGGCATGATATATCCATAGTAATCAAATCTGTAAAATTTAAATCAAGGGAATTGGCCTTGTTAATCCTTAGAATTGAACAATTTGTGCACTAAAACTTTACATATAATGAAACAAACACATAAAAACAATGTATGGTAACCACTAAAACAATCCACATCTTTATTAAAGCATATGAACATAAGATATTACATTTTAGGATAGTTTATTATTGTTTAAGTTTTTTAGGATATGATATCCTATCTCCATTCCTGTTAAACACTAACGATAATGATAAGAAGGCAGGAATCAAGTGACACGGATAGGAGAGGGTTCAGTAGCATTCTATTCAACCATCATTGGAGCCTACGGCCACACAATAGTGGGACAATCCCTGTCTTTATGGCACTCCCCCTAATCAATGCTCGATCAACTAAGATGACAACATCTGATCGAGGATGATAATCAACCCCATAACAAAATCTTGATCATAGCCAGTTTGCACTTCAAACTGACCACATCTCGTCCAACCATTATGTCCAATGTCGTCTTCTTTGACATCACATCCAAAATCCCAGATATTTTCACCTCTGCAACACATTCATTAAATATTTTAAAAATGGTGAAGGAATGTTTGACATAACATCCTTTAACACAGTAATCAACATGTCACGACTTCCTCTTCTTTCTTTTCGTCGGAAAAAACATATCAATCGTTGCTAAACTCTTGGTAGAGATTAGAAAATATAGTTCCCTTCTCACCATGAACAATGGTTTTCGGGTATCCGGGACATCCCCTAAGAATCCTTCCCACTCATTCTGCAAACGCAAACTCTGTTTCACATACAATATTACAATTTAATGCAATTTTAAAAGTTGCATAGCTTTTATTTTTCTAGAGATAGTGGAAATGCAATTAAATGATAATATATACTCTTTATTCCTTTCGTCAGGAGAGAAATTCCTGCAACATCCATGACAGTGATTTCATTATTGAGATCTAAAGCATAGTTGTCCACCCTAAACACAAGGTTCCCGTTAGAATCGAAAACATTGAACCGTTGCAGCTAAAAACAAGATATTTTGTCCACAATGTTAGTATCATGGAGCAGCTAAAAACAAGATATTTTCTCCACAATGTTAGTATCATGGAGGAAATCTTGGATGGCTCATTGTGGATCAAAGAGACCTAATTATAAAATGAAGAATACCTATCGAACAATTTACAGACCAGTGAATGCATCCCCGAATGTTCACGACAAAATTAGTACTTGACCAGTTGCATATTTCGGATGAATGGAACGAATTGGCTTTCGAGTGGATGAAACAAAACCATAAGTGGGAAAAAAATAGAAAATACAAAACTAAAAAAATATTAGGAAATCCTTGATTTTAACCATTGGATCATCTATATGATTAATAATATTTCCAAATTTTTAAAATTTTGTTTATTTTAAAGAATAAAAAATATGGAAGGCCTTATTTTGAAATAGACTATGCTTATCTGTTTAACCATACATATGTGAAGTATAAAAGTGTAGTATCTCTAGAGAATCTTGGAGAAAAATGACATAAATCCAAGAGTTTTTATCACTTATAATATTAATATTAAAAGTAATACACATTATCCTATCATTCTCATAGAATATATCCTCATCATAAAAGGAAGTCTCACTTTCAGAGCATGGCCATGGTTAGTTTCTTAAAATGCGAGAACAAGATAAACAACAGGGAGGATCTTCAACTTAACTCTAGAATACTACAATGGATAATCCTCAAATATTTTAAAGTCCTTAACTACATATAATACCGGAGGAATAATAGCAAGTTCCACCAATATTAAGTACCTAAAACCACCACTCTTGACCTAAAAAATTTGACCTCTTTCACTGGGTTAAGCTTACCTAACACATAGATGACAAGAAGCTCCAAAAAATTTCTTCCAACTCCTACTATAATCCTTTATAGCTAAAGTGAGGATGGCATCAAGATCGAAAGTATTGGTTCAATCATTAGGAAATATTAGATGATGACATAATGTAATAAGGCCACATTATTTTTTGTTTGTAAGCATGGCAGGATTACATTTTCATCATGTCCAGTATATCACCCTAATTGGGGTGGGGAATTGAATTAGTGACTTGACATCAAGGATTTCCTTAATAGAACACAAGATCACCATTTATCAAAGACTCCATGGACTAAGGTGGCCACATTATTAAGAATATCATTTTCCAAATTTAAAGGAAAATTATCGTGTAATAAATAATTAGAAAATAAAATAAATCTAAGTTATTACAAGGAGGTGATCAACCCTAATTTAAAATATAAAGACATATTTAATTGCTAATTAGCACAAAGAAAAAAATCAGCATATAATACACACTCTCCCAAGCGCTTCTGCACCTTGAGTGCATGGCTATGGTTAGGTTCTTAACATGCAAGAACAATATAAACAAAATGGGTGAACCTTCAACTCAACTCTAGAATATTACAATTGAGAGGTAGCAAGTCTTTCAAAGTCCTTAGCAACATATAATACTAGATCATTAATATGAAGTTCCACTAATAATAAGTTCCTAAAACCACCACTCTTGACCTAAAATTCTTCGCCTCTTTCAACAAAACAAATTTACCTAACAGATAGATGACAAGAAGCTCCCAAAAATTATTTGCAATAGCTAAAGTGAAGATGGCATAAAGATTCAAAGTCATGGCTAAATCATTGGGAGATATAGAGGATTTCATCATGTACAATGGTCACATTATTAAGAACATCATTTTCTAAATTTAGAGGAAAATTGTTGTGTAATAAAGAATTAGAAAATAAAAGAAATTTAATTTATTATTGTAACATCCCTAAATACACATCCTACAAAATAACCGGGATTAATTGTTTTTATCAAGTTTTACCAACATGTAGCATCCTGCAAATGAATTATCACATATTGAACTATTTATAAAATGACATACTCTCGATCATTAAGTGAAGTAACCATTGAAATGGAACAATCCAATTGTGTAAAGTAATACTCATTAGTGCAACTTGTTAGCATATTTCATTATGTTTCAATTTTACATCATTGACATTGTTCAATTAATGAGCGCTAATTAATAACATATAAAATGATGTAATTTCCAACATCATGCTAGGTATCAATATCATCAAGATAACAAAATAGGAAATCAGGTAAATGGATGTTCATATTGCGCTGGAAAACCCTAATGGAAAATCTAGAAAACATTTGTTTTATTAAATTTTTCATGAGGGATTTCACCCCTTTTCCATTGTTGGAATTTTACAAAAGAAACATAATATTTGATTCAAACATAATTAACAATAGGTCATTATATTAAACATGATGTCATGTTTCTCAAACATATTACCCAATAGTTCTTTAAGTACAATTTCTTCATGGCATGGTTACTTCCTATTGTAATTTACCCCTTGTAAATTGCGTTTGACGATCCTTCATTCTGAATGTAACAATAGTTATGCATAATGACCTCATTACCTACAATAGTATTAGTTATAATCCATGTTTCAATTGTTACAAAAGGGATTAGTTCAGAAACTATCAATCCTTTCTTCACATGTCATGATTCTTTCCTACAACCATTTCCAAAAGAAATTCAATAGCATGATTATTTGACATATCTATTTATCAAAATCCAAATATCCAAAGTCTATTTATTATCATTTCTATGTCATAATCACTAATAATTGTCTATGCTTTATATATATTTTCTTTCAAATGCATGAATAAAAGTAAATTCATCTCTAATAATTTACTTTTACATGCATCATCATGTACAAAGACATAACTAATTAACACCTTAATTACTAACTACAAATCATACAATTAATGTATTTACCAAAATTTAAAAACATGGATGTAAACCCACAAAACCATGACAATAATTCCCAGTTATCTTTTTCTTGTTTCAAGACCATAGGTATCGACCCACTTGTTCCTTTCAATATAAAGCCAGGCTTATCAACATTTCCTACAACTAATCTTACTATTACAAATAATATAAAATTCACAAATTATCCACATCCCCACATTAAATAAGCTCATAAAAAATATGAAATCATGCTTATTTATCCATATTTCTCATGCATTAAATAAATGCACGTAGTTATAAAATCCTCTCTATTTGTCCGTATTTCACGTGCATTAAATAAATGCATATAATTGTGAAAACATGGTTATTTATCCATATTATGAATGCAAATGCTTGTAATTATAAAAACATGTCTATTTTATTGTGGTAAATGTGAAATCCTATGCATTGATAAAACCATGTCTATTTTATTACTGTAAATATGAAATCCTATGCATTGATAAAACCATGATTATATTATTTTCCGTGAATACAAAACAATATAAAATATGTTGTGTCCCACTCATAAAAATACCTTAATGTCTATTTTGGGTGTTATTGATCTTTCATACCATCACGGGAATATCTTTAACCATGATTTATTAAAACCATGTATAATCAGGATTTATGTAGAGTATTGAATCCATGAAGTTCGTATGTATTTCCCTCTAACTATCTGTTAAGGAAATATTAATTACTAAGTTGCATGTCAACTCGGATTACTGTTTTATGTCTATTTTGGGTGTTATTGATCTTTCATACCATCACATGAATATCTTGAACCTTCATCTATTAAAACCATGTATAATCAGGATTTATCTACGGTATTGAATCCATGAAGTACATATGTATTTCCCTATAGCTATGTCTTAAGGAAATATTAATTACTAAGTTGCATGTCAACTCGGATTACTGTTTTATGTCTATTTTGGGTTTTATTGATCTTTCATACCATCACGTGAATATCTTTAACCTTAATCTATTAAAACCATGTATAATCAGGGTTTCTGTACAGTATTGAATCCATGAAGTACGTATGTATTTCCCTATAACTATCTCTTAGGGAAATATTAATTACTAATTTTCATGTCAACTCGGATAACTGTTTTATGTCTATTTTGGGTGTTATTGTTCTTTCATACCATCACGTGGATATCTTTAACCTTGATCTATTAAAACCATCTATAATCAGGATTTATGTACATTATTGAATCCATGAAGCACGTATGTATTTCCCTATAACTATCTCTTAAGGAAATATTAATTACTAAGTTGCATGTCAACTCGGATTACTGTTTTCAACACTGTTAATGGAAAACAGGAATCTTAAGGAAATACAAAACCACTCGGTCGTATAAATTAACCCTTACTCACGAGAGCCTTAATCATGATTTAATATAATCATCAGCAACCTAAGATTTAGTTAGGATCCCGCCTTATTCATGAGCCTTACCCAGATGATGATGCTTACTGGGCTCGGTCAAGTGCCTCTGCTTTTCTTCCTGCTACCTTCGTTGTCTATGCCTCCGTATCTGCTACATTTTATTGGTCAATTGGTTCTGGTTCTTCATTCACTAGGCTCTGATGCCCTTGCCTTCGCTTCTGATGATGGGTGATAAAATGCCTTTGCTGTACCCTGGCTCCCTAACCTCATTCGTGTGCTCGTTCCTTATTGAGTGTTGTTTTCGTTGGGCCATTTTTCGATTTTTTCTTGCAGCCATTTTTGGAAAAATTTATGATGCAATTCACTGCATCTTAAATAATCGAAGATGCATCCAAAAAAATGATCGAAAATGCATCCTTGAAAAAAAATAAAATTGGAAGGTAATAAACATTTTGAGCTTATGGTACTAATTAGATTAATATGGTGCTTACCTGAAGAATGACACATCATAAGGGAAACCACTTGGCATAGTGAAAGATAGAGATCTTTTCCTGTAAAATAATATAAAAGCAATTCTACAAACCTTTCTTTGCAACATTACTAGATTCTTTCCATACCTACGAGTGAGCTCTGTAAACTGTAGAGACTTACGATTGGTCCCCAATATTTTTAAGAAGATGGACTTCAAGTCCTAGATATTATCATTGACTCTATCAAGATACCTCATGCCTTCAAATGACCTAGCAGTAGATATGAATGTTATCGAAGTGCTTGGAACTATGGAGAGGACGCAAGTAGTGGTGGACTTAACTCTTACGACTCCTAACATAGTAAGGAAAGATCCATCGTCAATAAAGAATGATTTCATTTCCTCAATGTCCTCACTCCCTTTACCATCGAGGAAAGAAGCGGAAGATCTCTCTCGTCGATCTTAGCTTGAAAAAAAATAGATATCCATAAGTAGTTGCCAACTATTCTAAACCACGTGAGAGTTCTCTAATACAGTTCTCAATAGCATAAACAATTGTTTATGAGAAAAGAATTAAAAAATAAAATAAAGTTATTATTCTAACATCCCTCGGTATACGTCATACAATATACCAAGGGTTATTTTCTTTTATCAAGTTTTATCAACATTTAACATCTCACAAATGATTTATCATATAATTAATTGTTCATTAAATGATATATTCATGATCATTAAGTGAAGTAACTATAGAAAAGAAACAATCCAATTGCATAAAGGAATATCTATATGTAACTTGTTAGCATAATGCATTATCTTGCAACTTTGCATCATTACCATTTTTCATTTAATGAGACCTTCTTAATAACACATTGATTGATTTATTTTCCAATGTCATGCAAGGTAGCAATATCATTAAGATAAAAGAATAAGAAAGCACATAAATGGACACTGATATTACCCTGGAAACCACAAAGGGAAAAAATAGCAAATGCTTATTTTATTAAATGTTTCAAGAGGGATTTCACCCCTCATTCAATGGAAGCAAGAGAGTCCATCCCATATCCATTGTTTGAATTTTACACAAGAAAATAATATTTAATTGAAGCATAATTAACTAGAGGCAATGCCATTAACATGATGTCATGATGTACATCCACATGTTATCTGCGCTCACCTGCAAATTTGTGCTAGTGTCCATGAGCATCAACTAATCAAAGTATGCGTTGAGCTCTAGTTAGAGTTCGTTCTTCTCTTTGGCCTCAGTGAGTGTCCCAATTGATGGGGTGCCATAATTTCTCACCACAACATCCAAACTCCTGAACGTGCGTACGAATCCTCAACATTGGTGATGAGCAACGACAGTTCCTCATAGTTCTGGATTAGACTCTGGATACGTGCTTTGTGCAACTCTACCTGTGGCTTCATCATTTTGTGAAAATAAAGTGGGACTCCCTTGTACCTCTTTGTCCATGTTTGTACATGATCAATAGTGGCATGTATATCTATGAGTGTTCACATTATCTTGGTGCAGCGCTACTGGTGACCATATAGATGGACAACTACTTTATGCACGATGATGAACCTATCATACAATCTCTGCGTGACTATCTCAAGAGAAGATACCTCAGCAAGTATCAGTTTCTTCATCTCTGTTTTGGTGGAACTTGTTGATTGTTCCTCTCTCTACCTGGATGCTTGCAATTCCTTAGCCATGCACTCATTTTCTACTATCAAGAACTTCACACTTGAGCTCATGACTTTTGTTGGGTGATTTAATTGCGAGTTAAATTCCTGTCGTTATTGTCAACTTGGGGTTTGTAGAAATGACAAGGTATACCTGTACAATATGTACTAGATGCATATTTATCATAATAGATTAATCTAATGCAATTAAAACTAATTAAAATGAAAATTAAATCAATCTAATCCAAACCAAATGAAACGTAAAGAAATTGAAATCACACTTTCTTGAAAATGAAATCACACTTGCATAAAGGAAATCACACTTGTTTCAAAATGAAATCACACTTGCATAATTGAAATCACACCACACTTGCATAAATGAAATTACACCATAGTTGCATAAATGAAATCACACTTGTAGAATTGAAATCACACCATACTTTCATAATTTAAATTCACAGCATAGTTGCATAATTGGTGAGCACCAATATTGCTGCAATAATGCTGCAACTCCTAGGCTGCCTACTTTACTCTTATCAACCTGGTAGTTTGTAACAAACTTGGAAGCATCGGTGTTCTATGCACAGGTTCTAGTTCTTACTGCAGGCTGTCACTTGGTCAGCTGGCGCAAGATCACTAGGAGCTCAAGGCAACTTCTTTGGATTCCAGAAGAAGCTCTATATGTGATGAAAGGAGAGAAATATTACTCTACAGATGACACTCTAACTACAGAAAGGAGAAAGACTGAAATGTAAAGCAAACCTAGTAAATCCTAATTAACAAACTAATTCTACTTTTTCATAAAGCACTATGAAAACCATGAAAGGAATGCCATTACCTACTCAGGGAAGTAAACAACATCTAACTATGCTATTTCTGGAAGTAAATAACCAAAAAACATATTTTTGGATTTATATGTATTTTTATGTGAAATTGACATGCATGTAATTTATTGTGTGTGAGGCGGTTTTGGTACTTAAGAGGATGTAGGATGGTGTGGATGGGTCCTAAGAGGTCTCAGGCAGCCTCCTGGAGGATTTTTCCACACTCAGCCTTCAAAAGAAGGCCTATAGGAAAATCTATAGGAGGAAAAACAACGTTCTACAAGAGGCCTACAAGAGGAGGCTGAGAGCAGTTTTAACCATTTTGAGGGTGTGAGAGGGGGTGAAAAAGGTGGATGAAGGTTGGAATGAGGTGTTAGGGTGTCTATGGTCTACCATGAACCACCGGGAGAGAGAAAGATGGTTGGAATTGCTCAAGGAGAGAGGAAGAAGTTCTAGGAAAAATGTAAGAAACTAAGGTAGAATTGAGGTGAGGCTTAGGCGATGTGTAGAGCATGGATCAGATGGATGGTGTGATGGTTGATAGGCTGGCCTACTGCTAGAAGATATCTACTTGCAAAGGAACTGAAAGTCAAACAATAATATCAAACAAGCAATAAAATGAGTGCATCTAGAAAAACAGAGTTTTGCATCAAACTAGTCTAAACTATGATCTATGAAAGGAAATGTTGAGAAATGTCGCAAGAAAGGAAAGCATGGAAGAAGGATACTTCAAATAAAGAAGTGACCATGATGAAGAAGATCTGAAGCAAAACAAAACTAGACTATTAACCTACTAAAAAGTTGTAAACACTAGAAGTCCTATGAATGAGGAAAATCTATGTTTTTGGGGCAGCAAGAGGGTCTTTACCTCAAATCATGGTCCCAATGTGAGGAAGAGATGGCAAGGCACCCTTGCTAGCCTTTTGAGTCTTCTCTTTATCACTGCTTAACTTGATATAGAAAGCACAAATGGAAGCAAACTATTGAATCATCAAAAGAAACCTATTCTTAACCATAAAATAAATACATCTAACAACAACCTAATCTACAAACTGAAATAAAACATACAAATAAAAGTAAAGAGGAGATTGGCTCCTTAGATTGGGCCCTAACCCAAGAGCTTCATCCCTCTAAGGTAACTCAGTGCTAACTCAAAAATGATTCCATCTTTATTTCCAAAACAAATAGCAAGATTACATGAAACTATCACAAAATAATAAGCTCGAAGTTGAGCAGAGTTTACATAAGTAAAAATCCAACAAAACTCCGACCCTAGTGAGGCCCTAGTCCTTTCTATTTATACAAATGAAGCTACCAATAGCTTCCTTAAAATCAGGGAGGCTTGGCTCCCAAAACTCAAGATTATCATGAGTCCTCCTCCACTTGCTTGGCTACCTTCTAGTGCATGATTTGGCTGCCTGTACTCCGAGTTGAATGAAGGGGAATTTGAAGTGAGGAGTAATAAATGAGGGCGATTCCATCCTATAATTCCTCTCCTTTGTCCACTTCAAGCTATTACTTCCATTGGTCCACTGGATCCTTGACTTTGACCTCAAAAATCATCAATAATCCGCATTAAATACACATTAGACCACATGGCACAATAACTAACTCAACTCACTCTATAAGCGTAAATATAATCAGAAAATCATGTAATAAGCTAAGAGAATGGTTGGTTTGACTAGGTTAGGAGGAAAAATGAGCCCATATAATTACCCATTTATGCGGCTCATCAATAATTGAAATCACATCACACTTGCATAATTAAAATCACACTTGCTGAATTGAAATCACACTCACACATGTTGAGATGAAATCACACTTGCTGAAAGGAATAACAAACTTGTATAAAATGAAAACACAATTGCTGAATTGAAATGAAAGAAAATAACTACACTATGTTACCAATATGTACAAAGGTGTGAAAACTATGGTTGATGGGGACCCTCCATTCCTCAGCAAGCATATTAAACAAACTACCACATATTGGAGATCAAAGTGGCGATGTTAGAGCCTAGATTTGCCTCAGGTTGAAAAGGCAAGGTTCTAGGTCCACATCAAACCATGCTCAACCTCGTAGCTAGCCCTACGAGGACAAGAGAGGGCTCTCTCCGGGTCAATATCAACGAAAGATAATCAATAGGGCTTGAGATGACTGATTTAACAACTGATCTTAGGCTAGGTATGAAGTGCAAGGATTTGTTTTGAGTTTTTGATGGTTTTGTGTTGGAAAAAGGGAAAGGCAAATTTGGCTCTGGGGATGAGGCCTAGTTTTTTCAAAGTTCTGATTGGGGCAAGGAAGTCAATCGTTTTGATGCTTTGGATTGAATGAATGGATGGATCAGACCGGTGAGGGGCTAAGGAGGGCAATAAAGTCTCAAGAGTCCTCCTCAAACGGATGAAAACATGTATAATTAAACAAAATTTCAAGGCAGAGCACAACAGTCCAATGAATTCTACCTCAATCACTCATTTGTTTAATTTCAGAAGAAAAGAGAAGGGAAAATGATACACATAAACATCAGTAAACTTACAATTACTTAGAGAAAAACACCATCAAAACACAGAGCCACATGGATCCCAACAAGTGCTGCAAAACCCTGGTCTTTCCTTTGCCAAAATTGCAGAAATGAAATGTACAATGGAGTGCCAAGCAATCCCAAGTATCCAACTTCTACCAAAATACAACCCCTACACTATAAAATTCATAAAATATATACATTTTCTCATCCTTGTACAAAGGGATTGAGCTCAACCATTTTCTTCAAAATAGAATTAGTTACATTAAACTTGGGCCGAATTTTTGAAAATAGGTGATGAAGATGAACTCGTATCTCCTAAACCATAGAACCTGTTACAAAACTGAAATAGGTTTTTGTAGATAAGGTCATTTTGGAGAAAAACCTCTCCCAAATTTTGGAAATTCATTTCCAATAGCTCGAAATCTGTTCTACAAAATCATCTCGAAAACAGAAAATCATTAAAAATTTAAATCTGTGAAAATGAGCTATAACGATCTAGTCACATATCCCAATCCATGACACTTGTGAAAAAACTAAAAGAGGTTTTTGTTATATGGCTTGTTTTTAACAAAAACGGCCTTAGGTTTTTCAAAATTACTTTCCATCTGTTGTAAAATGGCCCCGCACTAAAATGACTAAAACAGTAAAAAATATGAAAAATTTGCTTTGTTTTACTGTAGGCTCCAAATATCACTATATATCTCCCACATAGTAGCACTTGTGCATAAACTGAAGGAGGTTTTTTTTATTTAATATGTTATGAACAAAAACCTCTTTCACTTTTGAAAAATTCCTTACCATTATTTCAGAAACTGATTTTGTACTAAACTTGTCATTGTGTGTAGCAACTGACCTCAAAACATGCATAACCAAGAATCACTCATTCATTTCTTCTAATCCAGGAACCGGTTACGGGAGTGTGATATACCGTTGGAAATATTTTTCCAAGATTCTTCTGATGGAGACACTTGTGACATGTTTTGTGTTGAACATCATGTGCAAAACATGTAACAAAACCAGACATAGTAAGAGCTCATGTTGATCCCTGGTGACAAGTAGCGAAGACTGGAACTAACATCAGCTCCAATGGGGATGGTAGCTCCTTGGAGGTGCCAATAACTACAGATCTCTAGAAAGTAAACAGTGCCTCTTCCATTGGGCATGGATGGTCAAATAACTGCAAACTCAAAACAACTCATACCAATCTGAAAACATATACATACTGCAGCTTGTACATAAACAAATACCAAAAACTAAAATGCTACCTTGAGCAGCTTATTTATGTACAAATCTAACCCACTTTGCTGCAAAATTGATAGATCAAGTAATGTTGTAATGCCATATCAACCAATCAAGTAAATGTGACAAGGATGCTGCTTGAAAGTGCTTCAACCATGACACAAATGTAAATCATGACAGCCATATATGCTCATAACGAGTCTGGTTATGTAAAATACAATATGAATTATCATTCAAATTGAAAAATACTCCATATATGTGACAATAGGATCAAAGAAATGAGACTCTGTTTGTTGCCCTAACTCCTCAACACAGACTGCCAACTGCAAACTGTCAATGCAAACATCCACGGGCAGCTCTATTGTTTCTTGTTTTGAAGGAGGGAGAGTTTCCAAGAACTTTTTGGGATCTCATAATTCATCTCGGAATTCATATGATTGGATCTGATCATTTAAATGATGAATCTCCTTCTCAAATTTTTCAACAACTAACTCAAAGAAACCAGTTTTAGTTTTAGGAGGAAACTTCGGAGATCTCAAACATTGAAGCACGGCAATGAAAAATACTTCATCAATTTCAAAATCCACTAACTGATCTCTAACTTCTTTTAAAGCTTCACAAAACACAGGATCTGTCACATACCCTACCATTTTATTTTAGTGCATGAACGGATTAGTGAGTGCTGGAATCTCTGCATTGAGTTGGAGTCACGAGGTGAATGTTTCAGCCTTCATATGTATCCGACTGTTGTCCACCATCAACAATCAGATCTAACTTGATACATGTACTGGGGCAATTTGCAAGTTAGATGTTCCGTTTATAAGACTAGACCGAAGATTGACTAAAGCAAATTTTATCTACTTGCACTAATGTAAAGCAAAAGCATTTCGGAGGCTACCTGGCTAACTTCAGGCTCCCTCTGTAGTCTATAAAACGATAACACTAACAAACAAACAATTTCTTTCCCAGTATGGTCGCCACTATGTTAGAGCCTAGATTTGCCTCAGGATGAAAAGGCAAGGTTCTAGGTCCACATCAAACCATGCTCAGCCTCGTAGTTAGCCCTATGAGGATAGGAGAGGGATCTCTCTGGGTAAATCTCAGCGAAAGATAATCGATGGGGCTTAAGATGACTAATTTAACAACTGATCTTTGACTAGGTATGAAGTGCAAGGATTTGTTTTGCGTTTTTGAGGGTTTTGTGTTGGAAAAAGGGAAAGGCAAATTTGGGTCCGGGGATGAGGCCTAGTTTTTGCAAAGTTCTGATTGGGGCAAGGAAGACAATTGTTTTGATTCTTTGGATTGAATGAATGGATGGATCACACTGGTGAGGGGCTAAGGAGGGCAAGAAAGTCTCAAGAGTCCTCCTCAAACAGATGAAAACATGTATAATTAAACAAAATTTCAAGGTAGAGCACAACAGTCCAATGAATTCTACCTCAATCACTCATTTGTTTAATTTTAGAAGAAAACAGAAGGGAAAATTATACACATAAACATCAGTAAACTTACAATTACTTAGAGAAAAACACCATCAAAACATAGAGCCACATGGATCCCAACAAACGCTGCAAAACCCTGGTCTTTCCTTTGCCAAAATTGCAGAAATGAAATGTACAATGGAGTGCCAAGAAATCCCAGGTATCCAAATTCTACCAAAATAAAACCCCTACACTATAAAATTCATAAAATATATACATTTTCTCATCCTTGTACAAAGGGATTGAGCTCAACCATTTTCTTCAAAATAGAATTAGTTACATTAAACTTGGGTCGAATTTCTGAAAATAGTTGTTGAAGATGAACTCGTATCTCCTAAACCATAGCACCTGTTACAAAATTGAAAGAGGTTTTTGTAGATAAGGTCATTTTGGAGAACAACCTCTCTCACATTTTGGAAATTAGTTTCCAATAGCTCGTAATATGTTCCACAAAAGCATATCTAAAACAGAAAATCATTAAAAATTTAAATCTGTGAAAATGAGCTGTAAATATCTAGTCACATATCCCAATCCATGACACCTGTGAAAAAACTGAAAGTGGTTTTTTTATATGGCATGTTCTTAAGAAAAACCTCCTTTGGTTTTTCAAAATTATTTTCCATCTGTTGTAAAATGGCCCCACGCTAAAATGACTAGAATAGTAAAAAATATGAAAAATTTTCTTTGTTTTACTGTAGGCTCCAAATATCACTGTATATCTCCCACATAGTAGCACTTGTACATAAACGGAAGGATGTTTTTGTTATTTAATATTTGATGAACAAAAACCTCTTTCACTTTTGAAAAAATCCTTACCGTTATTTCAGAAACTGATTTTGTACTAAACTTGTCATTGTGTGCAGCAACTGACTTCAAAACATGCATAAGCAAGAATCACTCATTCATTTCTTCTAATCCAGGAACCGGTTATGGGAGTGTGATATACCATTGGAAAGATTTTTCTGAACTTCTTCTGATGGACATGCTTGTGACATGTTTTGTGTTGAATATCATGTGCAAAACATCTAACAAAACCAGACATAGTAAGAGCTCATGTTGATCCCTGGTGACAGAGTGCGAAGAATGGAACTAACAAGCGATATGTATTTCATAATATGCGTTACAATGTATTACAAGAATTCTCTATCCTCACTTTAAAAATCACATCTTGGATGGAACTTGGAACCTCCAACTAATAACTCTAACACCTAACAACTAAGAACAACACTAATTAGTTACTTACAATTAACAACCTACAATTGAAAACCCTTTGTATGGAGGGTGTACTCATCCTTAGATTTTTCATAAATCCACATTTATCTCTTGTGGTTACAACTAATCACCTAAAAATGTAAGATACGAATCCTCTCATGCATGATCCTTATCCTTTTAATGTGCATAGTTAATGATCCACATCTTCTAAAATTATTCCACAAATCTTCATGAGTTGGAATTTGAAATTCGAATTTGTGGTTGGGTAGCCAAGTAGAACCCTTATAGAATCTATAAGTAGCCATACAATATCACAAAATCATAACACTTTTAGATATATATATAAAAACATGTTAATTTCCTAATATTTAATCACAAATTCACTTAAAATACTTAAAATCAATTCTTTGGAAAATAATAATAATAAACCCATATGATTATGAAAATGGTCACTAAATGTAGGGTTATGGAGTTACAAAGTTATGGAATGAGGGTAAAATGATGGAAATGAAGATGAAAGTGGATGACATTTTAGAGACCCAACTTATGCCCCAACTGAAGATGTTGCATGTCGTCATGCAACTATGGCATTGATTCACTTAATAACAAGTTTATCTTCTTCAAATGTTTTTATTCTATATGAGCTTTGGCTTTGTATTGATTCTAATTTAACTTTGCATAATCATATCATTTGAAAATTTATTTTTTTGCAAAGTGTACTTTGAAATACATTTGATTGCAACATATATTTTTTATTGTTGTGATGAGCCTCATCATTGGGTAATTATATGGGCCTTAATTCACCTCCTAGCTTAGTCAAACCAACTATTCTCATAACTCATTGCATACTTTTGATTATATTTTGTTTATGAGATGAGTTAGAGTTGGATACATGGAAAATTTTAGGGGCTAATTTTTGTGGGTGGGATAATTTTCCACGACTTTTCCCAAAAAAATATTCGCCAATTTCCATATTTTATAAAAATTATTTGCCCAAATTTTACAATATAAAATTATTTTACCTTAAAAGTCACCAACATTATATAAATGCTATATATAAAAGCATTATAAATTTGAATAATTTTACAAATATAACAAACATTTTATAGTTTGCATATTAGGCACTAATGAAATTCGCCAATGTTTTTAAACTTCAAGATAATTTTTCATTCTTAAAATTATCCCTAGTTGGATATTTTGCTTTGTGGTCTAATGTGGATCTAATGTAGGATTAAAGGATAAAAGAAAGGAATTTTGGCAAATATCTTAGTCAAAACTCGAATGGGATAAGGGAGAGGAATTATAGGAGGTAAATCCTCCTCATTTACTACCCCTCCATTTGAATATTCCTTCATCAGCTTGGAGTGCAAACAACCAAATCATGAGGACTAGAAAGAAGTCAAGCAAGTGAAAGTCAAAGCACTAGTTTATCTCGAGTTTGGGAGCCGAGCCTCCCTAATATTAAGGAAGTAATTGGAGACTTGAATCGTATAAGTAGAGAGGCCTAGGACCTCAGCAGGATTCCAACTTTTAATTGTAAAACTCTACTTTATTTTCAAGCTACAAGACTTGTGATGGTTTTTGATGTAATCCATTGTTTTGATAATAAGAATGAGTTTTGTTTTGAGCTAGCATTGAGTTAACTCAGAGGGTTGAAGCTCTTGGGTTAGGGCCCAACCCTAGTAGCTAAGGATCCCTCTTATTGTACATGTATGTTAGCATAGATTCATGGTTTAATCGTTCATTTTCTTAAGTAGCTGCATTTCCATTACAACAGGGTAGTGCATAGATTCATTGTTTAATCGTTCATTTGGTTAAGTAGCTGCATTTCCATTACAACAATGTAGTGCATAGATTCATGGTTTAATTGTTCATTTGCTTAAGTAGATGCATTTCCGTTACAACAATATAGTGTAGATTGGTTGTATTTTAGTTTGATTCCGTTTGTGCCTTCTTCTTCAGTTAGCAAGATAGCAATGATTATACCTGTAGATTTCCTTTCACAACAAACCTGACCAACCACCGTCAACCACATGTCGCATAGATTCTTCATATTCAATTCAACATTTGACTTTGTGCGCTCCAAATCTCCACCATCGATGTGTCCAGCTTGATACAATGGCTATCGCATCATCTCAATGTTTTATGTGCTCCGAATCTCCACCGTTGATCTGTCTAGCTTGATCCAATGGCTATTACATCGTCTCAATACTTTATGCGCTCCGAATCTCCACGGTCGATATATCTATCTTGATCCAACAGCTATCACGTGATCTCACGGAGATTCATGCACGGCCAATATCTTCCTAAGAGCAGGCGAGAAAAGTGGTTTTCTCGTGCTACATGTCACCCAGTGAGGCTAATCACGTAAAATTTTGGAATTTCGCTTACATATTTGAGGGCATGCGAGAAACTTCTTACCACCTATGGAAATCCGCTCTATCTTTCCGCACGTTTTTACCCTTCTGTCACCACATGACTTGATGTGATCCATCCATCTATTCACTTCATCTCCACGATAAGATCTCTTCCACTCATCTTCCGATTAGTCATGTTCGTCCATCTCTTGACTTAACCTCCCACGATAAGATCTCTGCCATTCATCTTTGTATTAGTCCTACTCATCCATCTCTTGACTTAACCTCCCATGATAAGACCTCTACCATTCATCTTTCATTAATATTATTCATCCATCTGTTCACTCAATCCCCTGCAATAAGATCTCTACCACTCGTCTCCCATTAACCCTGTTCATCCATCTATTCATGTAATCTTCTGCAATAAGATCTCTGCCACTCATCTCCCATTAATATTGTTCCCGATCGATCCAACGGTTCCCATGCACTGCTGCTTTGTTACATCCTCCTTTCACTGATTTCAATCTTCGTTTTTCTCTCTTGCTTGACTCCTTGCATGCTTGATTTTACCAAAACATAAAAAACATGAAAACAGACTTAGTTTAGTATCCTTTCTTGCACATTAGTTTGGTTTGATGCTCTTTACTTCTGTAACTTAGATAACAACATTAGGTTAGTGTTGATTTAGAAATTCTTCGTAGTTTAGTTTTTTAAATGTTTAATTAGGATATGGTTTGATTTAGCATTACATGTTGTTTTCTTCATTGCTACAGTAGAGTAAGCTCTATTAGGATATATTTTCTCTTCTTCCATCAAAGAATCAATCTTCTTTTGACTCTATAGAAGTCTGGCTTGGAACCCCTCAGGTCTCTTTCCAGATGAACAAGCGACAACAGGAAAGACCTTAACTTCTACTTGTGCATATAGCACTGTCACCTCCAAGTTTGTATGAACCCTAGGTTGATAAGTAAAGCTGGTAGCCCATGAGTTGCAGCATCTGTTATCACCTAGATTGACCTCAGGCTGAAGGGAGGCAATTCTATGGTAACCAAAAACCACGCTTAACCTAGTAGCTAGCCCTACTAGGTTGGGAGAGGGCTCTCTCCTATGGATCTCAGTCAAGATGATTGGATCAAGAACAAGATTTTATGCTAGGTATAGTATCTCAAGGGTTTTGATTGAAGTTGCTGGTTTTTTTGCCAAATCAGGAGGAGCTGGGCAATTTGGGCCTAGGAAACTAAGTCAAAATTGCAGGGGATTCTATGGGGAAATGTAGGTATGAGCTTCAACACCTTAGGCTTGATGGGGTGAAATGCTAGATTGGTGAGGAGCTAAGAAGGACATGAACTAGTCATGAATACTTCCTAAACAATAGAAAAGACATGAAATACTGGTGTTTTCCCAAAGCAGAGCATTAAAACCTAATGTATTCCACCTATCTGACTTGAAAATAAATAATCAGAAGAAATTATATGAAAGAGGCATACATAAATAACATGAGAAAATAATAAAATAAGAAGAAACACATGCTAAAGGCCATACCATAGGGATCCCATAAAAATAGATGCAACTTTATTAGTTTCCTGCCAAAACTGCTACAAAGTGATATGTGTTTCAGTACCTGAGCATCCTGCTGAATCCAACCTCAGAAAATGACTAAGAAAACACATAATATAGACATGTAAACTACTCATCTTGACCTTTAGGGGTCACATCCATGAGAAGAGGGGTTGTTTCAACCATTTCCCAATAAAGAATTGGAATACAGGTAGTCAAACAACTTGCCTCTAAAAGAGGGGAAACTAATTCATTTGCCTCAAAACCACCTCTAACTAATTAATATACCCTCTAACACTATTTTACCATTACATTTATATGCCATGTCATCAATTACATTAGTGAAATCATCCATGAGGAGAGAGAAATCAAATTCACAGTCAAAACAAGGGAATTTTAGTTCCCTGATCAAAATGGCCCTAAGCGCCACGCCACTTTCCACCTAATTTTGGAGGCCTTCCCCTTATCCCAATTGAACCCATGATAGCGCATTGGAAATGTATTCAAGTCTAGTTTCTAGAACACCTATAATTTGTGAATTTCGAGGTCATTTTCCCCCTCAAAGCTTGAATCTCCAAAGACTACTTCTATGTGTCCAAAAAGAGGCAGAAAGTTCATTTTTTGGTAGTTTTTGGACCTTTTGGTGGACCAGATCTGCTCCAAAACTTCTGAAAATTTCTAGGGTGCATGTACTCATCATGCTAAATCCAAAAATGTCAAATTTTTCTCCAATGGATTCCCCACAAAAAAGTGTTGTGCCGATGGCGCTGCGCTTCTAGGCAAAATTTCTGTGTTATGAATTTCAAAATTTCAAAAATACAAAAAATTCTCAAAATTTGCCCAAATTTGGCATGGAGCACCACCATCAAGTTCTTTGGTTGGCCAAGGATGCTTCAGGCAACATTTTGAGTCTATCTTTCTCTTTCCTACCCTCTAAGGGTCTCCTCAATCTAGCTTTCATCCTCTTCATTCTCATGTTGCAAATTTTGTTATATGTCCTGTAGTGATAGGCCATGTGCCTCATCATTTGGTTATCTCTGTCAGCCCTCTAAAATAATAGATGATGATATTGTGATAGTTACTCCAGCCAGTGTCACTTCATAGCTGTGCAAATGAGCCACAAAAAGTCTGGCCAACTCATGATGAAATTGAGCTCTTTCCATTAGTTCAAAAAATTCAAAACATCCATGGTGTCTGAAACAAGAGATTGCAAGTGGGCAAGCCTGTAATTCTCTTAAACTGGTGGGTTCTTCTCATATGATTTTCCCTCCCTTGTGAGGTTTTCTCTGCCTATTTTTCTCTACAGAACTGTCATTGGTTGTCTCCTCATACTCAAAATCACTACCTCTGTCCATGATTTAGCTGACTCTCTTAGTTTGCATAGTTTGGGATGGGTGGTATGTGCAATGGCTTGGAAGAATGGGTGTGAGTGAAGCTATGGGAAAAACATGAGAGGGAGAGGCTTTAGGGAGTAATAAATGGATGGTAGAAGGTGATAATAGTGGTGGGGATAAGGGTTTTAGTTTATGAGGTGAGTGGTAGGAAGAATCAAGAACTAGGGTTTTATAGTGGAGATTAGGGTTTTACATTTGAGAGAGAAAAACCATGAAATTCTTCACATATGCAAACTAAATAGCAAGAGGAACAATGATACTTACTTGCCAAGTGTTGAATAGGAGGAAATTTGGCATAAATTCGAAGCTGGGAGCATTTTTGGGCTTGGTTGGCCTAAGCGCAATGCCACAACCCAAGAGCGTAGCACCACCCCAGGAGCGTAGTGCCCATTGTATTTTACAGTGTGAAAAAAGTATGTAAGTGTAGTGTCGGTCTGAAGTGCAGTGCCACTTCCCAGGAGCACAACGCCCAGCCAAAACTTCTAGAAGCACAACGCCTTTCTCTCTAAGCACAAAGCCACCCCTGTTTTGCTCAAGAACGCTTAGAAAATTGAATTTTCTTCTCTCCTTGGCTCCTTTGATTTGTAAAATGACACAATGGCATGAAAATAGAAGAGATTGAGTTTATATATGAAGTTCCCTTTAATTTTTGCTTTTGAAAAACCCTTTTTTGTAATGTCTCTTTGTCCTTTTAAATGCTCTGTTTTTCAAGTTTATTCTCTTTTGCTCTTGCAGGTGGATTAATGCTCTAGATAACTTGATTTTTGTAGTGGCAAGTTCTTGGCAACATCACAAGATGCTTAGGAGCAGTTGGGAACAAATATTACATATGAAAAAGATAAAATTACATCATAAATCAAGATAAAAACAAAATACTCTGTTTTCACCTCAAAACAAGTTTTAAGGTGAGAACTAAATTCAGCTTTCAAACTGATAAATCATGACTTTACCAATCATTATTGGCCTCCTCATGTCCTTGCTGATCATTATTGGCATGTAATAACTGGATTTGACCATGGTTGGACCCTAAAACCTAATGAGACCAAACCCTAAGACCTAATGAAATAAACTGCAAAGTGAACATGAGCCATGGCTGAAATATGAAAGAGGATCAACAAGTACAGATCATGAGGGAAAATTGAAGTAAACCCTACCATCAGTGAATCCATGATCTAATGGAATGCAAACTCATCAGTATGGGACTTCTACTATGAAATACAAAAGAGCAGATTTTGATCACTGATGGTAGTTTGAAGACACTGACACTAACATTGGCTCAAATGGGGATGGTAGCTCCTTGGAGGTGCCAGGAACACCATATACCTAGTAGCCTTATCCATTGGGCATGGAGTAAAACAAAATCTCAATCTGAAATACATGACTAAAAATTAACGACTTGACGACACAAACTAACTCTGAAACTGACTGAACCATGCTCACTTATGTGAGCTTATTAATCACACCCTACTCTAAGTTATCCATTCCTCACCTAGTCAAGTGAAATGAAACAAGCAATGCAACTAAGTAAGCATTCTGGCTATTATTTGAATTCTCCTCAAGTGCTTGTTTATGAGCAAGAAGAGAGAAATACTGAAATGCAACTCCCATGAAAACTTGTAAACAGATCCGTTGAATAATATGGATTCTCTATCTGACTCTAGAAATAATGCATAAGGATCTTCAAATTCATGTGCATTGGGACTTAGCTCATCCAATGTATTACTTTGCTTCTCCTCATAACATGAATTCAAACCTTCATCTGAGCTTTGTGATGAGACTCCTACTAAAAATGACAAAGAAACCGGTTGTCAGATCAAGTTTGTATCAATACATTTTTCAAGCTCACAGTTAGCTAATGGAGAAGGACTTTGACTGTAGACATCATCCAACACATCAACTATTGGATCATGAAAAGCTTGAAAATGTTGTTGTGAACCATTTTCTATTGCTTCTAATGAGATTTCATGATTTTCGATAGGCTGCTCATTTGAAGATATACTATGCAAAATTCCCTTCAAAAAATGAAATGATTCAAAACATAATGGTATTGAATCATCTTGCATCATTTGATCATATGTTCCAACTTCCAAGTCTTCATCTACAACTTGACAATCAATGGCATTCAGGGGTTGTAAATATATATATGAGAAGTCTTTAACAAGGATTTCATTGCCCTCTAGATGGTCCAGATCGAAACTTATCGACGATTGATTTCTGATTGCATGAAAGTTGTCTCCGATGAACTAAAATGAAGTAAAAGAAAAAGGCAAAGATCTTTCACTTCAAAATTTTCTGCACTTTCCTCCTTACTTCCATAGCTAATATGCAACAGTTGAACACTGTATTGGAGCTGCTAAGAGTGAAGTTCCTCCTTGCACAAACCAACTGTTGATTTGTCTGCAAGATTAGCTTCTGTTTGGAGAACATAATCATCATCATACTGATCAAACTTAGCGAAATCATCAGTATAAATGACATCATCAAGCATACATGTCAGATCAACCGATTTCTTTCTCCAAGATGATCTATAAAACAATCATTATCATATCTATGACAACTGGGATAAGAAAGGAAATGTTTTGGATCAGCCACTTGTTCTTCTTCAATCAACGAGCCATGGTCTTGAACATCATACTCATTCCTTGTGGTGATATTTTGCATCATCTCTTCCACTGCACTTACCAAAATGTCGAGCTTTACCTCTAAAGATGTTGATTCCTCTGGATCTATGTTCTTCATCTCTTCTTCCTTCAACTTTGCCCTTCTGATCAGTAGATTAGCCTCTACATCTACTGCACTATTTTGCATCTCTTCAAGTGTTGCAAGGTTCCTTTCTCTTAGTTGAAACTCCATTTCTAGATCAAAGGAATCCAGGTAGTGCAAGAGAGTGGATCCGGGAGGAGGTCTTATATTAATAGGCATCGAACAATAGACTTGGTTAAACCTAACAGAAAATTGTGGTATTGTCTCCCCTAGCAGTCTTTTCAGCTGGTTATACTCTTCTAGAATCAAGAAAGGGTTCGGTCTAACCACCCACTTGTAAAGGAAAACTTTGACGAACTACTAGAAATCTAAGATGCTTACATCAGGAAGGGTTTTGAACCCACTCTTGACTTTGCCTTGCAAAGAAAGAGTAAAAAGCCTAATACTGACATCCTCTTTATCAATTTCAAAAAGGGTCAAGAAAAGACTCAAAATTTAGTACATATCTCTCAGCAGTGATGTTGTCACATTCACCATCAAATCTTGGTAGATATAGGTAATGATTTTTAGGGAAAGCATTGGATATAGGAGGTAAAATCAGAGACTTGTATCTATATGGAATTTTACAAGGTATAGGAATATGTGCAAAAGGTGCAGAATCAGCCTTGGTCTCTCGAGGCTCATCAATTTGAAGATGGTCATCATAATATTTGGAAGAAGGGTCTTGATCAAGATCAAAGGTATGTGAGTATTTTGTATCCACAATCTTCAAAGGGAAAGAATCAAATGTAGGTCCAGGATATTTTCTCAAATAAAATATACTTTGTAAAGTCTTCTTGAAATTCTCGAGAAAAGAAAAGAAATAATTTATAACAAAGAATGTAATGTCTTGGATGAAATTCCAACTTGAATACCTGATCTTTCCATATTGTCCTTTCATGTTTCTACTGGTCAGGTTCATCCTCCAATGGAGTCCTTTGATATGATCTCGAAACTATTTTGGAGTCACCAGGTGAATGATTTCATCCTTCGGTGTCTGATCATTATCCACCATCAACAATCAGATCTAGATATGAACTTGATAAATTTTGCTGAGGAACATAAATCTACATTCCCCAGAATGGTCACCACTATGTTATCACCTAGATTTACCTCAAGCTGATGGGAGGCAATTCTAGGGTAACCACAAACCACGCTTAACCTAGTAGTTAGCCCTACTAGGTCGGGAGAGGGCTCCCTCCTTATGGATCTCAGTCAATATGACTGGATCAGGAACAAGATTTTATGCCAGGTATAGTAGCTCAAGGGTTTTGATAGAAGTCGTTGGTGTTTTTGCCAGATCAAGAGGAGGTGGGCAATTTGGGTCTGGGAAACTAAGTTAAAATTGCAAGGGATTCTATGGGGCAAGGTAGGTATGAGCTTTAGCACCTTAGGCTTGATGGCGTGAAACAATAGACTGGTGAGGAGCTAAGAAGGGCATGATTAGGTCACAAATCCTTCCTAAATAGTAGAAAAGACATGAAATACTGGTGTTTTCCCAAGGCAGAGCATTAAAACCTAATGTATTCCACCTATCTGACTTGAAAACAACCAATCAGAAGCAATTATATGAAAGAGGCATCCATAAATAACATGAGAAAGAGAAAGAAACACATGCTAAAGGCCATACCATAGGGATCCCATAAAAATAGTTGCAACTTTATTAGTTTCCTGCCAAAAATACTACAAAGTGATATGTGTTTTAGTACCTGAGCAACCAGCTGAATCGAACCTCACAAAATGACCAAGAAAACACATAATATAGGCATCTTATCTACTCATCCTAACCTTCAGGGGTCGAATCCATGAGAATATGGGTTGTTTCAACCATCTCCCAACAAAGAACTGGAATGTAGGCAGTCAAACAACTTTCCTCTAAAAGAGGGGAAACCAATTCATTTGCCTCAAAACCACCTCTAAACTAATGAATATACCCTCTAACAATATTTTACCATTACCTTTACATGCCATTTCATCAATTACATCAATGAAATCATCCACGAGGAGAGAGAAATCAAATTCGCAGTCAAAATAAGAGAATTTTAGTTCCCTCAGCAAAATGGCCCTAAGCGTAGCACCGCTGGTCCTAAGCATAGCACCACTTTCCACCTGGTGTTGGAGTCCTTCCCCTTAGCCAAAGTGAGCACATGATAGCGCATTTGAAAGGTATTCAAGTCTAGTTTCTAGAACACATGTAATTTGTGAATTTGGAGGTCATTTTCCCCCTCAAAACTTGAATCTCCCAAGACTACTTATGTGTGTACAAAAAGAGGTAGAGAGGTCATTTTTGGGTAGTTTTTAGACCTTTTGGTGGACTAGATCTGCTCCAAAACTTCTACAAATTTCCAGGCTGCATGTCCTAATCATGCTGAATCCAAAAATGTCAACTTTTTCTCCAATGGATGCCCCAGGAAAAAATCAGCAAAATCTCTGTGTTATGAATGTCAAAATTTCAAAAATACAAAAACTTCTCAAAATTTACCAAAATTTGGCATGGAGCACCACCATCAAGTGCTTTGGTTGGCCAAAGAGGCTTCAGCCAACATTTTGAGTCTATCTTTCTATTTCTTGCCCTCTAAGGCTCTCCTTAATCTAGCTTTCATCCTCTTCATTCTCATGTTGCAAATTTTGTTCTATGTCTTGTAGTGTTAGGCCATGTGCCTCATCATTTGGTTATCTATGTCAACCCTCTAAAATAATAGATGATGATATTTTGAAATTTACTCCAGCTACTGTCACTTCATAGTTATGAAAATGAGCCACAAAAATTCTATCCAACTCCTGATGAATCTTATCTCTTTCCACTAGCTCACAGAATTCAAAACGTCCAAGGTATCTGAAACAAGAGACTGCAAGTGGGCAAGCCTGTAATTCTCTTAAATTGGTGGGTTCTTCTCTTATGATTTTTCCTCCCTTGTGAGGCTTTGTCTTCCTATGTCTCTCTACAGAACTCTCACTGGCTGTCTCCTCCTCATACTCAAAATCGCTACCTCTGTCCATGATTTAGATGACTCTCTTAGTTTGCACAGTTTGGGATGGGTGGTATGTGCAATGGTTTGGAGGAATGGGTGTGAGTGAAGCTATGGGCAAAACATGAGAGGGAGAGGATTTATGGAGTAATAAATGGATGGTAGAAGGTGATAATAGTAGTGGGGATAAGGGTTTTAGTTTATGAGGTGAGTGGTAGGGAGAATCAAGAGCTAGGGTTTTCTAGTGGAGGTTGGGGTTTTACATTTGAGAGAGAAAAGCCATGAATTTCTTCACATATTCAAACTAAATAGCAAGAGGAAAAATGATACTTACTTGCCAAGTGTTGAACAAGAAGAAATTTGGCATGAATTGGAAGTTGGGAGCGTTTTTGGACTTGGTTGGCCTAAGCGCAGTGGCACAACCTAGGAGCACAGTGCCACCCCAGGAGCATAGTGCTTGTTGTATTTTACACTATGAAAAAATTCTGTAAGTATAGCTTTGGTCTGTAAGCATAGCGCCACTTCCTAGGAGCATAGCACCTAGCCAAAACTTCCAGAAGCACAATGAATTTCTCTCTAAGCGCAGTGCCACCCCTGTTCTACTCAAGAACGCTTAGAAAATTGACTTTTCTTCTCTCCTTGGCTCCTTTGGTTTGAAAAATGACACAATGGCATGAAAATAGAAGAGATTGAGTTTATATATGAACTTCTCTTTAATTTTTTCTTTTGAAAAACCAATTTTAGTAATGTCTCTTTGTCCTTTTAAATGCTCTATTTTTCAGGCTTATTCTCTTTTGCTCTTGTAGGTGGATTGATGCTCTAGATAACTTGATTTTTGTAGTGGTAGGTGCTTGGAAACATCACTAGATGCTTAGGAGCAGGCGGGAACAAATATTACATATGAAAAAGATAAAATTACATCATAAATGAAGATAAAAACAAAATACTCTGTTTTCACCTCAAAACAAGTTTTGGGGTCAGAACTACATTCGGCTTTCAAATTGATAAATTATGACTTTACCAATCATTATTGGCCTCTTCATGTCCTTGTTGATCGTTATTGGCATGCAATAACTGGATTTGACCATGGTGGGACCCTAAAACCTAATGAGACCAAACCCTAAGAGCTAATGAAATAAACTGTAGAGTGAACATGAGCCATGATTGAAATATGAAAGAGGAACAACAAGTACAGATCATGAGGGAAAATTGAAGTAAACCCTACCATCAGTGAATCCATGACCTAATGGAATGCAAACTCATTAGTATGAGACTTTTACTATGAAATGCAAAAGAGAAGATTTTGATTATTGATGGCAGTGTGAAGATACTGACACTAACAATATCCTTGCTACAACACTGGCGCTCATCACTTTTTGGCACCATTGCTGGAGAGGTGTCAGAGTAGAATGTGATTATTGCTTTCTTTTCTTCTATTTTAGTCTCCAACTCTCTTCCATTAGTTTATTTCTGAAAAAGTAATCTAGTAGCTTCCTTTCTTTCAATTGTCATTATCTGCTTTCCTTTCCATTCTGCAAGTAGAATTTCAATTCAGCAAGTAGTGTCTTTCTATCAGTAGCTTTCATTCAATCAACAATTTCATTTCCGCAAAGTAATTTCTTGCAAACAAACTTTCCAAAAACCAACCCAAAAACATTTCCTTTCATGCCTCCTAGGAGTAGGGACAATTTAGGAAAATTCTTGCCAAATACCCCCACTTCATCCAACGACCAACCTTCTCTCTTCCTCGGTGGCTGTGAATTGGAGGAACCTTTAGGAGCAACCTCACATATTTGAAGAACCTATAGGGGAAGAAGAAGAAGAGGAACCATTCCTACTGAACCAATGGCTGAAAACCAAAATGACAGAGGGAATAGAGAGAGATATTTTAGGGTTGCTTCCCCATTAGGGAAACTAATGGGGACACTAAGATGAAGAATATAAGCCCGTCTGCTCTACCTCATTTCCATGGCCTAACCACAGAGGACCCTAACACTTTCCTATTTTAGTTTTTTGTTATATACCAAACCTATGACTATACATATAATGAGAAAAAGTTAAAAATATTTCCATCTACCCACAAGGATGCAGCATTGCGCTGGTTCATGGGTTTACCTGGAGATAGCATCACAACTTGGGCTCAGATGCAGCAGGATTTTAACAACAAATATAGGGACTACTATAGTTAAAAGGATAATAAAGAAGAGATTTTCAGGATGACCATGGGCTAGTATGAATCCTTAGAAGACTATGAATAAAGATTCCAGCTCAATTACAAAACGGCTAGGTGCACACTTGACCTTCATTCACTAAAGCTGGTCCTACTTAGAGGAGTAAGGGAGGATCTTCTTAATACCTTACATTTGTTAGCAGGAGGGGATATCTACCAATTACCCTATGAGGATATCAAGACTGTATTTAGAAATCATTCTAGGAAAGTTAGGAAAAAGGGTAGGGGTAGTCAACCTATGGCCAATACGTTATCTTCCAACTCGTCCATCAAGGGTGAAATTGGAAATATACTAGAAGATTTCAAAAGTGAGATGCTGCAAACCCTTGCCTTGTAATTGGATACCATGAATATTAAAAGGAAGCAAGAGGAAGCAGAGAGAGCCCTGATCATCTTTTGTCCTAGATGCACAGGAGGCATCCTAGGAATGAATGTCCATTGAACTGCATTGAGATTTGCTCGGTCTGTGAAGAAAACCGCTCCACAGACAAGTTCCCTTCTTTGCCCAAACTAAATGTTGTATATCAAGGAGCTGAAGCGGTCATTGAGTAGCTTTGCTACATCAACCAAAGGAGACCTCCTGGGCCTAGACCATACTAGCAGGGTATGCAAGGGTCATCCCATGCATATTACGACCCCAACCAAACCAAAGCTATACCTTCTTAGGGACCCCCTGCTCATCCTTCCTAGTGTACACCCCCTCCTTGGTCCTATGCATGTCAATATCATTCCTAGCCAGCCAACCAATCATTTCAACCTTATGTTCCACCACAATCTCAGTGCAATACCCCACACCAGGGGTGGAGGCCCCATTAAAACAATGCTCCAGCTCTATTGCCTCCACCACCTACCCAACCCCAAATCCTACACTCTGCTCCACCCAAGCAACCCTAAATGCCTGCCCAGCCAAATCCGAACCCAAACAATAGGCAGGCTCACCAAGTATACAGTGGAGAGACCTCATACCCATCTTATGTTGTAGAAATCCAGGAGATCAACCTAAGCTCTGGGAGAATTCTCCCAGATAACCAACCTCCCTCTCCACATAGGGAGGTTGAGGAAGAAAGAGATGAAAGAAACCTTCATGTAAATCCACCCTTTCCTGAGATATTAGCCCAACCACTCCAGCCTACCCCAGAAGAATTTCAACTTATGGGAGAATTGAAGAATCTATGTGTAAAGATCCCCCTTCTCCAACTAATAAAAGATGTTCCCATTTACAATAATTTTATTAAGGAGAAGTGCTTCAAGCATCTACGAAGAAGAAAAAGGGATGCCCCTACCATTAATGTCAGTGGGTAGCTATCTGACTAAGTGTTGGGGTAGGTAATATATCCGAAATATTTGGACCCTGGAAGCCCTATAGTAGATGTGCACATCAATGGCACCATTGTCCCACACACTGTGATCGATATTGGAGTTGCCATTAATGTGATGACCAAGGACACAATGCTCAAGCTCAACCTCCAAGCACCATTGAGGAAGACCACAATAGTTCTGCAACTTAAAGACCATTCCATAGTCACCCCTGAGGGAATTGTGGAGGATGCGATCATCTCCATTGACTCCTGGGAGTACCCTGTAGATTTCCTAGTTCTCCAACTTAAGGCTAAGCTTACTGGTTGCCCTCTCATCCTTGGGAGGCCATGGTTGGCCACAGCTGATGCTTACGTTAGTTGTAAAGCTGGGAATATGACCATCAAGAATGGGCATATGTCCAAACACTTAGGCCTATACCCTCTTGCTCAACCTTCTCTAGAGTGTGATTTACCTTTATTGTTGGAGGAGGAGGAAGAAGATGACGCTTATTCAGCCCAACTTTACGCTTTGGAAGAAACCATAGGAGGAGAACAACAAGATGAGGATGATGTAATTGAACGCTTGCTCCAAAGTCCAACTTCTAGTTTGTTACCATTAGAAGAAGAAGTAAGGGAAACCTAGAACAATAATCAAATTGACTTATGCTTGGCCAATTCCTACCCACTCTGTGTCAAAGCTATGCAACATGTTGAGAGAAAACATAGAGGCCTTCGCTTGGACTTACAAGGAAGTGAAGGGAGTACACCTCTCAGTGTGTACTCATCACATATACATCAGGGAAGGTTGCAAGCTAGTCCAACAACCACAAGGGAGGATGAATCCAGCTCTTAAATATATAGTCAAAGAAGAACTGTAGAAACTGCTAGATGTAGGATTCATTTACGGTATCTCTAACAGTGAGTGGGTATCTCCTTTAGTGTTAGATGCCAAGAAAAATGGTAATTGGAGGATTTGTGTCGACTATAGGGAGTTGAACAAAGCCACAAAGAAGCATCATTTTCCTTTACCCTTGATTGACCAAGTGCTAGATGGTCTGGCAGGGAAGAAGTTATTTTCTTTCCTAGATGGATTTAGTGGGTACAACCAAATCCAAATCTGCCCAAAAGACTAGGGTAAGACCACACTAACTTGTCCTTGGGGTACTTTTGCCTATAGGGTCCTTCCTTTTGGCCTATGTAATGCTCCTACCACTTTCCAGAGAGCAATCTTGATTATTTTTGTTGAATTAGTACATGATTCAGTGGCAATTTATATGGATGATTTTACAACTTATGGCTGTGATTTTCAAGAAGCCCTAACTAACCTAGGCAAAGTATTACACAAATGCATTGAAATGAACCTATCTCTCAGTCCAGAAAAGTGTGAATTCTTAATGATTGAAGGGATAGTGCTAGGTCATTCAATATCTCGGCAAGTACTGCAGGTGGACCCAAACAAAATAGCAATCGTCGAAAGGGTCCCACCTCATCAAAAGCATAGGGATGTCAAGAGTTTCTTAGGGTTGGCTAGATACTACCGAAGGTTCATAAAGGACTTCAGCAATTTGGCCTCTCCTTTATTTGGGTTGTTGGCCAAAGATGCTGAGTTTATATGGTAAAAGAGTTGTTAAGAGGCCTTAGACATTTTAAAGGGTAAGTTAACCACTGCACCAATTCTTCGAGGCCCAAACTGGGCCCTCCCTTTTTATATTCATGTTGATGCCTCACACGAAGACATAGGAGAAGCCTTAGGTCAGGTAGAGGAGAAATTTCCCTATGCCATCTATTTTATCAGTAAGAACCTGTCAAAGGCTGAGCTAAATTATACTATGACTGAAAAGGAACTCCTGGATCATATTATGCATTCATTAAACAAATTTAGGCATTACATTGCAGGCTACCAAACATTTGTGCATACTGACCATGCTTCAATAAAATATTTAATGAACAAACCAGTTGTGAATGTTAGAATTATAATATGGTTTCTTTTATTACAACAGATTGATCTGACTATTGTTTATAAGCCTGGTAAGGAAAATGTTGTTACAGATTTTCTATCTAGGATGAATCTTCCTGCAGGTGAAGAAGGAATGGTGGATGACCAGTTACCAGACAATCATTTGTTTGCTATTTTAGTTCTCTCCCCATGGTTTGATGATATAAAAAAATACTTAGTATCAGTACAATTCCCACCAAACTTGCCCTCCAAATAAAAGAGCAAGATAGTCTGGAAAAGCACCCCCTTCACTTGGAAAAGGGGGCAATATTTTCAAACTTGGCCCAGATCAAATCTTGAGAAGGTGTGTAAGGGAAGAGGAAGTTTTTTACATTCTTATGACCGTCGTGATGGGCCTTGTGGAGGTCACTTTGCAGCAAAGAGAACAACATTCAAAGTGCTACAAGCAGGCTATTATTGGCCCATTCTTCATCAGGATGTGAAAAAGTACATCAGTTAGTGTGATTGGTGCCAGAGGATGGGAAAGCCTACTCCAAGAGATGAAATGCCCCTACAACCTCAAGTGACTTTTGAGCCATTTGACAAGTGGTGCATGGACTTCATTGGGCCTATTAACCCTCCTTCAAAGCAAAGACAATACATTATTGTGTGCACTAATTATTTGGCTAAGTGGGCTGAAACCAAGGCGATTAACGCAACAACAGAAGAGAAGGTAGCTGAGTTCCTAAGGGAGAATGTATTCTACAAATTTGGGTACCTTAGAGAGCTAGTCACGGACAAATACAGCTAGTTTACCTCCAACATGATTGAAGAATTGCTCAACCATCACAAATTCAGGCATAGGACCTCCACTCCTTATCATCCACAAGCTAACGGGCAAGTGGAGGTGACCAACAGGGCACTGGAGAGCATCTTAACCAAAGTAGTGAGCAGCAGTAGGAAGGATTGTTTAGAGAGACTAGTTGAGGCCACCTAGGCCTATAATACAACATGGAAGACCACCACTGGATTTACATCCTATGAGCTGGTCTATAGGAAAAAGGATTTTTTTTCCATTGAGTTTGAATAGAACACATTGAGGATGGCAACACAACTAGATTTGGATCTCATTCATGCACAAAAAGAAATATTGTTCCATTTGAATGGCTTGGATGAATTCAGAATGTAGGCTCTCCTACATACAGAGATAGTTCAGCTTCAGAGGAAGATCTGGCACGATAGACATATTAAGGAGAAGCAATTTGAAGAGGGCGATTGGGCATTGTTATATGATTTTAGATATAAATACTTCAAGGACAAGCTAAGGATAATATGGCTCGGACCTTATGTGGTGGAAAGATGCCATGATAATGGTTCAGTGCAAATCAGAACTATTGACGAAGAAGCGATTGCATTTCTTGTTAATGGACACCGATTGAAAATGTACAAGAGGCCTTTATCAAAACAAGAGTTTATTGAGAATATCAATAAGGAAGTGATGATGGTGGAGCAAGTTCTAGCTCCTCCATCATCAGGTCACTGGAAAAAGAGAAAAAAGAAAAAAGAATAAGGATTCAGGTGAAAACCTACTTGAGGCACCTAAGTCCCATCTTTAGGCTGAAAACCTCGTGAGGGAGCCCAATGATGAAAAAATAATAAGAAGATACCTCGGTGAAAACCTTCCTTAAGGCAACCAGGGCAAACATCTAGGGTGAAAAACTCTCTGAGGCAGCCTAGGTGTTTTTCAAAAAAGAAAAAAAAGAAGAGAAAAAAGACATAATTGTTATTTGCAGGTAGGCAAGAAAGACAATCAAGGAGAAAAGAGAAGATCTAAAGCGAACCCTTCCTCACATACATTCATCTCCTCCACTCCTTACCATGCATCCCTCCATCAATTCCATTGTTTATTTCACTTCATTGCTTCAATTCAAGCGAATATTGTGTTTTCTACAGCATACCCTGTATTCCTACAGGATACCCTAAAACCCTATATGAAGAAATCCAAGGGTGAATGGTAGGTTGGTTAGGTCCTGTAGTAGCCTATCCCTCATAATATCAATCATCATCTACAGGTCTTCACTAAGATGATCCAAAAAAAGAACAATATATAGTAGACAACAGACAACAAAAGAGGAAGAAGAATGACCATGCAACAAATAAATAACGCAACACATTTGATCTTCGACAATTGCAACATGGTATCGAGACAACAGGTAAGTATCCTACTCACTCACTCATATGCATCATTTGATCAAAAGTTGTAAAGGTTATGAGGTAGTTGGTTTATAAGTGAAAAAGTGGCCAGTTAACTTGGCCACCTTCGTTCAGTCATAACATACAAAAACGGGTGTCCTCTCACACGTAGTTGCAGTCAACTCAAAGACAAGAGGAGGAGTAGGACAAGAAGGGGTTAACTACAGATCTACGAGGTGGGAGCTGATTATGGGGAACCTCACCTTGAAAAGCCATAAATGGAAACAAAACATTGTTTGCATGCATTCATGCATTCCACCTCCTAGAAACTCCCTCACGCAAGTCACTCTCATAACTTTGGCCACCCACCAAAAGAAAGGATCCATTGTTCTGCAAGAGAATTTCTATAAGAGCATGCATAGGAATTCCTATAGGGATAGTCTATAGGAGCAGTCTACAGGATACACAGACACAGTCTACAAGATAGGAAAAGATGGGTTTAAGAGGTAATATAAGGAGAATTTTCCACTAGCACCATTCTAAAGAGGTAGGATCTAGAAATCCATCCCCATTTACAATCAAAGGAATTGGAAATTCTCTAAAAGCTAGTGGATATAACAACTGTGGGAGGTGAATTACATACACAAGAAACTCTATTTTCTCCTAAATTTAAAATTCTTGTGTCAAACCTCTCATTTCCTCCTCAAGTCTCATAACCAAGATGACAAGAGGGTTTAATATGAGAGAACCCACAAACACTATGAGGATACAACAACACCCCCAAGTGCTTGAAATCTTTATAAGACACCAATGGATGGGGTTCTTCTGAAAATTCATAGGGTACGATGATGAGGTGGCTCAAGAATTTGCTCATTCCACACAGTGGAATCCATGCCACTTTCATAGTTATAGGGATCACTATAGATCTCTCCCCAGTGCTCATCAGTAGGGTCACCACACTTCCCCTAGTAATTCCATGGAGAAAAGAAGAAAAAGTAGACATTTAGGTGGCAAAGAGGAAATTCATTTTAGAAGGTGAAGAACTCACAAAGGATAAAAATGGAGTAAGGAGGGACAGTCTGCCATGTCCATGGAGTGAGGTAGGTTACCAACTCATCAAATATATCTCCTGTTAGGGTATATACAATGTTTTTTATGGATACCATTTTATAATGCTTTAATAATTAAGATTTGGGGTAGAAACACCAGTTCAGCAAAGACTCAACATACCCTATTTCTTTATGCAATCACTCATAGACTCTAGCAACAAAGTAAAGGAAGGGAATTCCCAACAATTGGCTCACCATGGGTTGATCAGGATCCTCATTGAGGATGACCTCCAAGACCTCTGGATTCCTATAACATGGTCACTCTTCATAGACTTACCATTAGAGGATGACATCAAAACCCTCACCTATGGTGTTAGTCCTTCTGTCAGTGAGGGGGAGGTAAAACAAGAAGAAGAAGATACAAAGCTAGATGGGGATGAGATGGATGAAGAAGAAACTAATGCAAAGGAACATGATGAAGGAGAAGAGAAGGAGGATGATGATGAAACAGAGGAGGAAATGAAGGAAGAAACTGATGGAGATGAGAAAGAACAGCAAGAGGAAGAAGATAAGAAAAAAAAGAGCTAAGTTGCTTAAGGGATAGAGAAGCAATAATGAGAGATCAACGTGAGAAGGAAAATGCATGGCTGAGAGGACAACTGTAGAAAAGGGAAGACTAACTAGCATGTATGGCCAGCCTCTCCTTGGCAGCCATCCAGTGTAGGATGCCAGCTAAATCCTATGCTATTTACCTCAGAGAACAATGGCTGCAATTTCAGATTAAAACACTAGCACAAAGGGGCACCATGCCATTTCAAGACTACAAGCAGTTTATTGATCTTTATGATCAAAGTACACTAGAGGATAGGGCCAAAATGGTTGATTTTTACTTGCACATCATGGCCCTCATAGAGAGGAATGTTTGGGATCCTAATGTCGAGCTAGGAGATTGGCAATTAATGGCTTTGACATCATGGATGAACCATGGGGAGTCAACGGCTGCATAGATGAAAAGAATATTGGCCAAAGAGCAGAATGCACCTCTTTTCATTAGAGCTAAACAATCAAATTCCAAGGCCCTAATCAACACCCATAATCTAATTGCAAATGATCCTAAGCTGGCACCTAGATATCTTCCTACCCAAGAGCAAGAAATTTCACATTTTGAGAATATGTTTAGGCTGTTAGGAGATGATAGTATACATGTCTACTTCAGGAGATGGAACACACTGCCACACAGCTTGAAGATCAGAGAATATCACTCCCCTCAAAGGTTGAGAGGGGCACTCAACATGACACCTATGTATAAGCAATCTATGCAAAGGTTGAAGGTCAATTGGATAGGCCTAAAACGCAGTCCACCACTACTATTAGGGATGCTCGAAGGGAGAAAAGAAGAAGAGGAAAAGAAGAAGTGGGAAGAAGTAGAAAGGAAAGCAGGCTTATATGCACAAGAAGAAGAGACCACAATAGAGGCATGGGATGTCAGAGAGGTTACCAGAGCCATGAAGGACATGGACATTGATTAAGTTGCTCAGAGGATGAGCAACACTTTCAGTAGGGGGGTGATGATGAGCCTCATCATTGGGTAGTTATGTGGGCCTTAATTCACCTCCTAGCTTAGTCAAACCAACTATTCTCACAACTTATTGCATACTTTTGATTATATTTTGTTTATGAGATGAGTTAGAGTTGGATATTTTTCTTTGTGGTCTATTGTGCATCTAATGCAGGATTAAAGGATAAAAGCAAGGAATCTTGGAAAATGTCTTCGTAAAAACTCGAATGGGACAAGGGAGAGGAATTATAGGAGGTAAATCCTCCTCATTTGCTACCCCTCCATTTGAATATTCCTTCATTAGCTGGGAGTGAAAATAGCCAAATCATGAGGACTAGAAAGAAGCCAAGCATGTGAAAGTCAGAGCACCAGTTTATCTTGAGTTTGGGAGCCAAGCCTCCCTAATTTTAAGGAAGTCGTTGGAGACTTTAGTGGTATAAGTGGAGAGGCTTAGGACCTCAATAGGATTCAGAATTTTAATTGTAAAACTCTACTTTATTTTCAAGCTACAAGACATGTGACAGTTTTTGATGTAATCCATTGTTTTGATAATAAGATTGAGTTTTGTTTCGAGCCAACACTGACTTAAATAAGAGAGCTGAAGCTCTTGGGTTAGGCCACAACCATATTAGCTAAGGCTCCTCTTTACTTTACATGTATGTTATTGAAGATTCATGGTTTAATCGTTCATTTGCTTAAGTAGTTGCATTTCCATTATAGCAGGGTAGCACATAGATTCATGGTTTAATCATTCATTTTCTTAAGTAGCTACATTTCCATTATAATAGTGTAGTGCATAGGTTCATGGTTTAATCATTCATTTGCTTAAGTAGCTCCATTTCCATTACAATAATATAGCGTAGATTGGTTGTGTTTTAGTTTTCTTCTGTTTGTGCCTTCTTCTTCAGTTAGTAGGATAGCAAGGATTGTACATGTAGATTTCCTTTCATAGCAACCCTGACCAACGACCATCAACCACGTGTTGCATAGCTTCTTCGTATTCATTTCAATGTCCAAATTTATGGGCTCCAAATCTCCACCATCGATCTGTCCAGTTTGATCTAACGGCTATCGCATCGCCTCAATACTTTATGCACTCCAAATATCCACTGTCGATCTATCTAGCTTGATTCAACAACTATCACCTTGTCTCAAAACTTTATGCACTCCAAATTTCCACAGTTGATCTATCTGGCTTGATCCAATGGCTATCATGCAACCTTGGGTAGATTCTTGCACGGTCAATATTCGCCTGAGAGCATGCGAGAAAAGTGGTTTTCTTGTGCTACGTGTCACCCAGTTAGGCTAATCGTGTAAAATTTTGGAATTCCTCTTACATCTTTGAGGGAACACGAGAAACTTCATACTGCCTATGGAACCCACTCAATAATTCCACACATTTTTACCCTTTTTCCGCCATGTGACTTGAAGTGATCCATCCATCTATTCAATTCATCTTCACAGTAAGATCTCTACCGCTCATCTTCTGATTAGTCTTGTTCGTTCATTTCTTGACTTAACCTCCCACAATAAGATCTCCACCATTAATCTTCCAATTATTCCTACTCATCCATCTCTTGAATTAACCTCCTATGATAAGATCTCCACCATTCATCCTTCATTAATCTTATTCGTCCATCTATTCACTCAATCCCCTGTGATAAGATCTCTGCCATTCATCTCCCGTTAACCTTTTTCGTCCATATATTCACGTAATCTTCTGCGATAAGATCTCTGCCACTCATCTCCCATTAATATTGTTCCCAATCGATCCCACTGTTCCCATGCACTACTGCATCGTTACATCCTCGTTTCAATGATTTTGATCTTTGCTTTCTCTCCCGCTTGACTCCTTGCATGCTTGATTTTACCAAAACACCAAAAACGCAAAAAAAGACTTAGTTTAGTCTCCTTGCTTACACATTAGCTTGATTTGATGCTCTTTACTTTTGTAACTTAGATATCAGCATTAGGTTAGCGTTGATTTAGGAATTTTGCTTAGTTTATCTGTTTTAATGGTTAATTAGGATATGGTGTGATTTAGCATTACATGTTGTTTTCTTCATTACTACAGTAGAGTAATATCTCTTAGAATAGATTTTCTCTTCTTCCATCAAAGAATCAAGCTTCTTCTGACTCTATAGAAGTTTGGCTTTGAACCCGTGGGGTCTCTTGCCAGATGAAAAAGTGACAATAGGAAGGACCTTCACTTCTACTTGTGCATATAACAGTATCACCTCCAAGTTTGTATGAACCTCGAGTTGATAAGTAAAGCTAGTAGCACAAGAGTTGCAGCATCCTTGCTACAATATTGGCGCTCATTAGGTTGGTTCTTGTGTGACAACCAAAATTTTATGAGTATTGGTTCTTGTGTAACAATACTTTTGTTATTTCTTTGTTGCATCAAATACTTGAAAACGTTGAGAATTACTTTTTAAGTCCCATAGTGATTGTCAGCCATTTAATGTTCTTATCAATTGATGATTGAAAAACATATAACCTTTTTTGAATCAAAATGAAATAATAGTTGATTTGGGAAAAATATGTTGGTTAGGATGAAATGAAATATGAATATCCCTTCCCCCCAACTTAGGGTGTTTTCAATTTTTGGCTAATGAGAAAGGGAATATGAATGTGTTGAGGGATTTTCCAACATCACAATTTTAGCATTTAAGGAGTTACATGATTAAAGATTAGAAAATTGCATACCTTCACTTACCTAAAAAATTGACAAGCTTTTTATATCGAAGAGTTTGGTTGCTACTGTTGGATCATGGAATATGAAGTAAAAGAATATGATCTACTCTCCTTTCCCTTGGTTCTATGAATTGAGGATGAGATTAGAATATTTATTGTTATGGCTGCTGAATTGAGTCCTGCTGTAAACTGCTGAAATCATGTATTATTCATTCATTCCCACTTGGTGGCATAATTCTTATCTATGTGAATAGATGTGTCCAAGTTGAACATAGAAAATAAATTGTTGGATTACTGGCCATTAATGAATACCATTAAACAACTTGAGACTACTCAGCATTGATGCTAATGAGAGTGAACATGCCTATGTGCATATTACTAGGTACGAATAGATGTGCCGTAGTTGAGTCACCTAGAAGATCCAACAAAGAGGGGACATTGATGTATTCCCATTGTTTATTTGTGAGAGAAATTTCCATTAAGGCATGCAAGTCTCAAGGTATTTGAAAGATATCATGTTTTGATCCTAGATGATATGTTTGAGTCGATGGGTCAAAACTTGTTACAAGGGTGGCCTTAATGAATCCTCCATCATCTAACACGAGTATGAAATAATAATTTGAAGGACTATAGATGGAAAATTTGCATTGAAGCAAGGTTTATTTGACAGGAAGGAAATGGAAAAGGGAGTTGAATGACTTTATTTATGGGTTAAGAGTGAGTGAAAATGAGGCAGGAAATTATGAATATTGCAAAGGGAAATGAGTTTTTGGTAGTAGGGAGATGGATAGTTATGGACTGACTGCGAGCTTAAAATGTCTAGAAATGGTAAAATTGGTATTTGTTTATTAGAAATGGTGTAGTGGATCTGATTTTACATTGAATGATCATGCTATTATGAAAGAAACTTGATCTTTAAAGAGGTACTCGTGCATATGTTGATCTTTTTTCATCATCGTGGAACCTGCAAAAACTTAGCACTTTGTACAATAAAATGTAAGACTATTGAAAGAGAGAGAGAGATGATTAGTATCTCTTCATCTGATGTATACATACAAAACTCAGAAATAATACTACTAAAAAAAATTTAAGGACAAAAAATTAAATGCACTTTTACCTTATTGGAAAGCAGTACCATGGATCACTTGTTATTGTTTTGTTGGTGACCTCTTCATTGTGTTTCTAACCAATTTTGAGCTTGAGACCTCTTCTCCATACACTTAATCCTCTATCAATATATTATAAACCAAAATTTCATAAGCTACTAAATTGTGTTGATTTTGAAGCTACCAAAAACATGGATTGTTGCATTTCCTTGCTTCTTTACAACTTGCAATTAGATTTAGATGGTGGTTTTTCAATTATCTCAGTTTGATTTTTAATATTTACAGGTTTTTATGAAAGTCTAAGTCTGTAACTATGTTTGTTCTTTTTCTCTAGTGCTCCACCCTTGTCCATGATCTTGTGGGTCAAGAAAATGCTCAGAATGTAAAATTGCTGGATCATATTGAAACTAATGCCAAAGCATAGACCTCGTCGCTCTAAATCCAACACAAATTATTTCACTGAAATCTGACTTTGAATGATCCTGGAATCACATTTTGTTCATTTTAGGAAACAACTAAAAAAATGAATTTTGAGTTGCAAGAATGCCCAGTCAGCAGTTTGTACGTTGACGGGGTCATGATGTGGTAAGTCTGATTAGACCTTCATCAACCAATATATGTTTGAAACTTGGCACTATTTAATTGGCTACCAATTTTATTGTGGAGGGCCAATGAGCGAGTGCCACATGGACTAACCATTGGTTGTCACGTGGCCTCCTCGTGGAGGAAATTTTTTTCTAAAGGCTGAAACTGCACTCCACGAGAATTGAACCTGAAACCTCATATAAACAATTGCAAAGCACTTAACCAACTCGACTAACATATTACCTGTTAATAAATCATTCCGAATTTCTATTTACTTTTTAATGGGCTTGGTTTTGGGGAAGGGGGTCAGGCTAAGGCCTAGCCTTTGGCCCTCTGGTGTAATAAAACCATGGGTAGGGTCCAAGGGCTAGGCCTTATCCCAACCCATGGTCCCATGAAAACTGTAGGTGACCAGTGCTAAGTTTAAAGGGCGTGACAAAGGAATGGGGATTAGCCACTAATTTTCAGCACCTGACATGGTCGCATGGCACCACATGATTGTGATATTTGGGATTGGAGGCTAAATGTGGATTTTAACAATCATACAATTTCGATTGCGGGTCGAGAACATAGGCTATGTTTTCATGCATTTTTCGCTTTCGTGGCACACAAGCCAGGTTTAGGTTGAATTGTAGGATTATTAACAACATAATTAGGTAGAAACTTAAAACAATGATATTTTACTCAATGTTTGGCCAAATGAGGTGCAAAACGAGTCAAAACAGGGGTTTTTGACACTGTCAAAACAAGAGTTCAAGAATCAAAAGTGTTGCATGATTCTTGAGTCTCTTCAATCGATTGATAAGAGGAATGAAAAGAAACTTGAATATCTTGTGGAGGTGGAGAGATAGACAAGTTTCTGTATGCAGTTAAAATAAACGCTTCCTGAGAGACAGATATCCCATCTATTGCTAAGATTTGAGAAATGTATTGGAAGAACATTCTTCAAACTCTTAATTGTCTGTGAATTACTCCATATGGTTGATAATCCCTCTCGTGCTCATGGATTAGTATAAAGTATTGAAAAATTATTGAAATCTAATATGGACAATGACTTTAATATGATTTTAGCCATGCATCTAGAAATGAATGTAGCTATAATGAGTTGTCTAAAATTCAGAATAAATACCTATGTATACCTCCCTAGTAACGATGCCAAAATGTTGGGTGACTTAATTGTGTGTTAAATCCTTGTCATTAATTGTCAACCTGGGGTTCGTAGAACGGACGATGTATACCTGTACTATATGTACTAGATGGTTATTTATTAGAATAGATTAATCTAATGGACTTAAAACAAATTACAAAGAAAATTAAATCAATCTAATCCAAACCAAAACAAACATAAAGAAATTGAAATCACACTTGCATAAATGAAATCACACTTGCAAAATTAAAATCACACCATACTTTCATAATTGAAATTCACACCACACTTTCATAATTGAAATCACACTTGCAAAATTGAAATCACACACACTTGCATAGTTGAAATCACACTCACACTTACTGAAATAAAATCACACTTGTTGAAAGGAAAATCACACTTGCGTAAAATGAAAACACACTTGCTGGTTTGAAATGAAACAAAATAACTACACTCTGTTACCAACATATAAAAAGGTGTGAAAATTGTGGTTGATGGGGGGCCTCCATTCCTTTGCAAGCACACTAAACAAACTATCACATATTGGAGATCAAAGTGGCAATATGTATTTCATAAAATGAGTTACAATTTATTACAAGAATTATATATCCTCACTTTACAAATCACATCTTGGATGGAACTTGGAACCTCCAACTAATAACTCTAACACCTAAACACTAAAAGCAACACTAACTAGTTACTTACAATTAACAACTTACAATTGACAACCCTTTTTATGAAGGGTGCACTCCTACTTTAACAAAAATTGATGATAACAATTCAATAAATATAGATCCTTAGATCTCTCCTAAATCCACATTTATCTCTTTTGTTTACAACCAATCACCTAAAAATGTAATATATAAATCCTCTCATCCATGGTTCTTTTCATTTGAATGTGCATAGTTAATGATACACATCTTCTACAATTATTCCATAAATCTTCATGAGTTGGAATTTGAAATTCGAATTTGTGTTGGGTGGCCAAGTAGGACCCTTCTAGAATCTCCAAGTAGGCCTACAATATCACAAAAATTGTAAGACTTTTAGATATATATAAAAACATGTTAATTTCCTAATGTTTAATCACAAATTCACTTAAAATACTTAAAATCAATTATTTGGAAAATAATAATAATAAACCCATATGATTATGAAAATGGTTACTAAATGTAGGGTTATGGAGTTATAGAGTTATGGAATGAGAGTAAAATGATGAAATGAAGGTGAAAGTGGATGACATTTTGGAGACCCAATAGCTTTGGCATAAGCCTTTGTAGCATCGGGCAAGGTAGTTGGGTGTCTTGGGACATCTAACACAATCACACATTCTTCGAAGTGAGTAGGTGATGCATGCTCATCCAGGATGTGCACTCTACATTCCTGTACAAATCTGTGCTACAAATATTAAAGGCTATGTTGTACACATATGTTCCTAGACAATCTTCAAGGAGAATTGTGTCCCCTTGTTCACTTGGGACGTGCTCTGCCACTGGAGCTGGTGAAGCCTATGGGGTGACCTCAGTTGCTTTTGGAATGAGATGAGAGTCGTGATCTTATTTTGGCTTTAATGTCTCCATGTGCATATGTTCTACTATCAGTTCATCTTGTTGAGAAATTTCCTGCGGCTACTCACATTGTTCCTCATCTATTGATGGTGGGACTGAGTCTTCAACTTGTATCTGCGCAATTTGCACTATCTGTGTGCCTTGCACTTCCTCCTATTCCTGTTCCCATTCCTATCCATGCTATGCTCCCTTCTCTTTTCTGCACAGCTCTTGTTCTTCTTTGATCTTATTCTCTACCTCCTACAAATTCTTCTCCATATCTTCCCATCTTTGTTGATCTCTCCTCTTCTACGCTCCTCTCTTGTCAGGTTGTCACATCTTTGCCTCTATCTCTAAAGCTAATCTCTCAACAAGTGGATCTTCCTTGAACATATAGCTTTGCTTTACCTCTATGCTTTCAGAAATATTCCTCTTCCCTTTGTCTTGCGCAAGTTTGTTGCTTGAAGTTGTTGCCGTTTCTACTCCCTATGGTGCTACTGCCTTGAGTGTTGCTAGCCACTCTATTACCAAGTTAACTAATTCATTGAGCCTAGAGGAGTTATAGAAATATTTCCATGGGTCTTCCTCTAGCCAGTGATAGGCCCTATGGATCCAAGGATAGTGCACTCTCGAACATTGCTTCCTACAAAAGACATTTGGATCATACGGATTGAAACTCTTGGTGGTGAAATGAAACTTCTTGAAGTCATCAACCTCGACATCCACTTCTTTCAAACTCTGGATTGCATACTACCTAATATGAAAAGGAAGGATAGGCCTTGGTATCTTTTCCTTCCCGTGCAATCTAGCTGATAACCTTGTCAAGATCTGGTATGCGACCTCCTACATGACCAACTTCTCTGTGGCAAACTTCAACAGTAAACGTGGAGCCTTCTCTGCATTATACATCCTGATGAAGGTGCCATCGAGTGAGGAATACCAATCTCCAATGTTCAACAACACCTCCATAGTTGCCTGAGACAAGAAAGGCAAATATTATTCAAATATCATCATGTACAAAGGGGTAAGGACGTGGTCAAAAAGTCTAGCCATGACTCCTTAGTAGCTGCATTATGAAAGAAACTTGCAATATACGTTCACAACATTCTCTGAAGGTGTCCATGCCCAATCCATGCTAGGAAACTATTGACCAGCACATATTGCATCGAGTAGGTAGACAGACATGAAGAATATTGTTTGCTAATCCTTGGGCAGACTCCGAGAATTCGATACATGCGCTTTTAGCCAGAGAGCCAATATGTTGGACGGTTTGAAAGGTTTGCCTTCACTTACCACTTGATCCAACATAAGAACCCAACTCTACAGGAAGGTCGCCATACTCTCTTGGACAGACAAGCGATAAGAAAACATGACCAAGAATTGGTAGCCTTTCCTAAGTGTCTTTGCCTTGTATATCTGGTTGGGTGTCATCCTAAAATTTGATGAATCCCTTACCCAATGCTTCAAGATGTCCCTTGTGTTTGCCCTACTATTGGGAGTGTAGAACAGTGCATCGATCCTATTCTCTAGCTGTGGAAAATGATATATTTGCTGATAATATTCCATCTTGAAGGTAGTAATCTCTACTCCACTGATATTGCTTAGTATCATCATCTGAAGATCAATGTGTGGGACAAGCCAGTGGATCATGTATGTGCACGGGAATATGGTATACCTGCATGAAACATTGTACAATCCTGACTTAGGAATGTTTATGTAGACTTCTCGGTCCTCCAAATTCTCCTCAAAGCAGCATGCGAAAATATAGTTGATGTCTTGCCATGTGATCTTGATATCTTTCTCAATGAATAAGTGTGTGTCTCTATACATGGGAAAGCTCCTAGACACTTGTTAAACCACATCTCTAGGACTTCTTTCAACTTTATTTTGATCCATCTCTCTTGGAGGCCATGACACTTGTATTGTGGAGAATATGCTCAAAAGCCAGTGGTACCTAGAGACAAAGAAGACACTCATGGAAAGGCAATGTTAGCTAAAATACATAAAGAAACTCAAGAATCAATTGGGCAACAAACTGGGTGACTCTTGGACATGATTGTGAAGCATTGATTATGGGAGGTTGGGGGATTGTCAGCTGGAACTGCACATTGCACAGTCTCAACTTCCAGTGAGGCTGACTACTAACTGGAACTGCACATTGCATTTCCTCAGCTGCCGGTGAGGCTGACTGCTGACTGGAACTGCACAAAGTGCATTCCAGAGAGGGTGACTGCTAACTGGAACTGTGCAATGCATAGTTTATCCATGATGACTTGCTGGTTTGAATTGTGCATTCCACAGTTCCAGTGGGAAAGGCTGGGATAGAGCCTCCTAGGATTGCATAGAGCATAGCTAGGAGTCAATGTGGGTAGCCTCTACACAATTCTTGGAGGCAAGGCAGGGCCTTTACTACCAGGAATGCATAGTGCATACTGGGAGAAGCAAGATCTAGGCCTAGGGAGTCGAAATTTGCCCAAGGGCAACCTGAAAATGGGAAGGACTAAATGTATGTGAAAATATTGTGTAGATCTAGCTGAATTGGCATGCATGTAATTCAAGAAAGTGAAAAAATCAGTCAAATGGAGAAACAATGAAGCTCATGAAGAGTGTCACTGCAACAATGATTGCTAGTGTAGAAACAATGTTATGCATGAGAAAATAAGGAAATGCAATGAAAAACTAGAAACGAGACTTCTATAATTTAAAACACATTGAAACACTAGCGATCATTCAATAAAACAAGGAAAACAACACTCACAGAAGCCAAAAAATAAAAAGCGAAAAAGATCGGCAAAAGACATAAAAAAGAAAAACTTACCCACAAAAGTTGTGTTGACCATGTCGAAGGTTCCTAGATGCCTCGAGAATGCTAGAGCTCCAAGATCGAATGTACAAAATGAGTTCTAAGGCATCCATTAAATAGATTTGGCAAACTTAGCGCTTATGATGTGCATGTCGCAAATCTAGGAAAAAGCGAGACTTGGTGGGAATTTTCTAAAATTGACTTTGCATGTAACTCCCATTGCTAAAAATAGATCCCTAAAATCTATGGATGCTTTTTTGATTTTATTTTTTTTATTTCTTTTTTTGGAAAAGATGCCTGACATGCAAGGAAGGATTGCGCAGTTCTGGAGGTAACTAGTCAACCTACCGGCACATGCAACGGATAATCACTGAGGGAAAAACTTATGTGTTGCTTCTGGGCTGAGTTTCTTAGGATATTTCTCAATTTTGCGCAGTTTCCCAGAGCAAGGCTAGTTGTCGGTTAGGTTAGTGCAATTTTGGAGCCTCAGCTTACTATCAGGTGGATCTGCGTAATTTTCCAGAGCAAGGTTGGTTTGCCTTCTAATGGAAATTTCTGGGAGGAAGTAAGTTGGCCTGCTCTGTGCAGTTTTCTAGAGCACGAATGTAGGCTTGCTCTGCGCAAAATCTGAGTGCAGGGAAGATACAAGCCTGCTCTACACAATTCTTGAGGAGATGACAGAATTCCCTCCAAGATTGTGCAATTTTCCTAGACAACACAAAGACTGGATGTGAAGCAAGTGCTGGGTCAGTTTAAGGTTAGTCGATGGAACAAGTAAGTGAACAAAATATGTTAAGCGATGTATAAAATAAAATAAAACACAAGTACCTGATCATTGTAGGATATATGCAATTATTTCGAAGAGGGAGGCTCCAAAACAAAGCGAAGAAAAAATTTTGGAGGCTCATTATAGCTACTACAACATTGGTGACACACTAGTAGAACTCCAGCTCTCTGTATGGACCTTGTTCATAAAAAGTGAGTCTAAATCCTTTGGAAGTATTTTTCGATTCTTTGATTGTCATGACTCCAATAATAAGCTTGAGTTAAAGATATACTCCCTACCATTCTGTTGATTGGTAAGCACGCATACCAAGCCAAGCTAACTTAGTTGTTTCGATTGGGGATGTGGGGTATATCATTGCACAAGTAATATATATGTCAGAGTCTTAGTTTCATCTCTGGTGTTGCGCTACTACCAGTAGGCCTTGACAATACCCCAACGGAGTCACGTAGGGATACAAGCATCAATCCGCTGCTAGTGAGCCTAATCAGTACCCTATCGGAGTTACTTGTATCACCTCTCTTCGCAAGATCCCTTTCTCTTCTTTCACCTTATTTTAATTTTTTAATTTTTCAAAAAACTATGCATCTAGGCACTTAATTATTTCAAAGGAGAAAGAGGGATCCCACCTTATTGAGAGTAGAAGAGGTTTTACCTTTAGATAAGTATGTTATATATACCTCTAATCATACATGTTAAGGTTTCCCCGCTCACCCTTATCTACATGACTGAGCTGACGAGGATAAACCCAACAAAACCAATTAGAGTAGGTGATACTAGTTAAAAGTGCACACATTGTGTTTTCACCAAGATTTACTCTGAAAAGAACATATTTTACATCAGGGTATCATCAGTTGAAGACAGCAAGCTCTTCATAAAGAGAGAGGACAACGGATAACCAAATATTGATAGTTGTACAAGTCCTCTTATAATTCACCTTGCTTGTCTTAAGAGCCACACAGGGTTTCATTTGAAACTAAACATATGGCTGTAAAACAAGCAAGCAAACGAGAAAGTAAAGGACAAAAGTAAATGAAAGGAAAAAAAGAAATAAAATCAAACAAACAATCAACACAAAAAAAGTAAACAAAGAAAGCATGCAAACAAAGCAAAACAAGAAAACAAACACTACTCCTAATCCTAAATTGAACAATGCATGGGCCTATTACTGTAAAGTGACATTCCCAATGTAGCCACCAACACATTGACTGATGTTGGTGAAGGTTTGGTTCCTGAGAAAGGTAAGCATGTGAACTAGAAAACAGGAAAAATAAAACAGGGAAGACGAAAACACCATGTGTTTAAAAATGTGCGTGAAAAATAAAAGAGTAAAAGCACAAGATACACATTCTGCGGACCTATCATGGTTATGCAACACACTGTGCACAGACGATAATCACACACACTCTTTTGACCATTAGAAATGAGCAAAAATAAGAAAGAAAGACAACTTACACTTAGCAAGAGTGCTGGATGTGTATGATTCCTCCAATGCATGAGTGATGGGATCATGTGATTCAAGTGGAGGATGTGAATTCTATGAACTAGATTGATCTTCAATGTAAACATGAGAGTGATGAGGAGCCTTTGCTGGTTCAATAAATTTATGATCGGAAGTGGAACTAACCTCAAGGCAACGAGGACCTGACATAACCATTAGCTTGGGTTGAACTGCCTCGACATCTTGAGGGGTTTCAACTTCATCAGCAGGTATATCATCAAAGACCCAGTGAAAGATCAACAATGAATGAATCAACATCATGATCGAATCAAGGAGTAAAGAGATCATGACAACCATGATCAAAAGATTTGATATGTTCATCGGCATTCTCATGATTTGACGAATCATACAGAGGGGTTGATGAAAAATAAGAATATTCACCCTTTGCATTTTCAAAAATGACAAATGAAATATTGAGTGGATTTGCAAGGAAATACGTGCCCTCTTTGCTATGCAATGACAAAACGACATCTGTTGTGTTTTTTGAATGATCGGATGTAGATGCATCTGAGAATGAATTCTCACATGGAAAATTAAAAATGGCAGAATCACCAAATATGTTTGGAAAAAGCAGATGAGGTGTGGATAGAAGGACCCCATCCTTCACCATGGGTTCTTCTTCATATTCCCACACATATTCATCATAAATGATAGCGCATGTTGGCTCCTCAACACCAACTCTGTCGACAACTTGATCCTCCTCAACAAGAAGTGTCGCGTCCAGAATGGGAGAACACAACATAGTATAATCTGGAGGATCAACATAACACGAGGATGGAGGTTGAAGGAACAAGTCCACATGACAACTAATAGTATTACTAGCCAAATTTACATAGAAATCAAGAGCATGCGGGGTGGGAGGATGTGACAGTTCAATAGATGGGTGTGCACCTTCTCCCACCTCCCACTGTGGAGCTATAGTTGTTTTATGAGGAGGAAGGACAATCACTTGTGACAACAACCTTGTCTATCTTAGATTTGGGAGCTATAACATCGAGGTATGTTGGGAGGGGTTTGAATGATTCTATCACTTGTGGATTTTTCAGATATGTGAAGAAGATCTTAAAATATTTCATGAAATTTTTTTTGTTCAATTTCATCCTCTAGGAATTGAAATGTGAGATTACAAAAGCGTTGCAAAAATTGCAACAAGGATTCATCAGGGGCTTTCCATAATTCTAGATTTTTTTAGTAAGTTCTTTATGATCAAAATGATGGAAAGAACAATCCACCTATACAAGGAACTGATTAAGAGAGGCAATAGATTGATCGGGTGCTGTAACACACTATTGCAGTGGATGCCCTCTAATCTTGAATGTGAACAGTGAGTGGGTCATGTAATCCTCATAGATTCAATACCCGTGACAGAGACTAGAAACGAAAACTCTATGTCTAGGCCAGGTTGTTCCATATTCACCTTCGTATCTGTTTTGTGACAAGTCATTCCATAGAACCTCTGAGACTTCAAACTCATTCCCATAAGACATACATCTCGGAGGAAAAATTGTACAGTTAGTCATGAAATATGTGGGAAGATTCAAAGCAGACTTTGAGGAATCATCTTATCATCTGGCCCTCGTTCCAGTGCTAGAAATGTTGACGGTGCTGGACCAGCCAACATGTCAGGGGATCTCCCTGATAAGAAGTACCAACTAGACCTCAGACTGCTTGGAGTAGGAGTCCCAGCAGTGGGTAGTAAATATATGCCATGATTGCGATAGTGCAAAGAGATAAGCAAGATATCCTTGTTGGAAGAAAATTTGTAACCTTGCAATGAGTCAATAGAGATGCATTGGGGGGTTCTAACACACGAAGGGGAAAGGGAGTGTGCCCATTATAAGCCTTTAATAGTACACAGCCTGAAAGGATCACACAAGCTGAATGACATCACAAGCTGGGAAGCAGAATAGTCAACAATCGAGAGTGATGGGTTAAACCAACAACATGAATTCAACAAGATTGATACAATCACATACGAAATAGTTCATAACAAAATGCGTAAGTTAAAAAACATACATTACTAAGGTAACTAGAATAATCAAACTACAATAAGAACATATGCATGAAGACATGTTGGCTCTGTTATATTATATAAAGTGAAAGTTCTATCCATACATACAACCATGATAGCCACTAACACCAATAGTGGAACTTTACAGTCAACACCGCCTTCTCCTCCAAAGAGATGTACTTTCTCTGCACTGTGGAGAAGCGAAGGGTCATCACAATACTCTTCAAGCCCTCTCTAAGCAATTCTTAGAAAAATCTTGGCTCCCAAAAGCCCGTTCTATGACTTATGAGGTTCTATTTATAACAAAGGGTGGGGTGATCCTTCACATTCCCCTTTGTGACTCTTGGACTACCCTCATGTCTCTTCAACTTCATTACATATCTCTTTATATTATATATGATTGTTTGCATTCCACTGATGACACTTGGAATTTCACTTTACATCATGTTTATAGTAACAATACATTTTCCACATATACCCATGTGCGAAAAAAATAGTCTTGAGTTAGATAGACAAGACAACACTAAGACTCGGATGGCTACGGAAATACCAGCTCATCAACATCCTCTCCGTGATCCTCGGTGACGAATTGATGCCAAGCTTGGTAGTGCACAATGGTGTCTATGTACTCTTTGATGATGTCTTCCTTGAAACTAACTCTTTCCTCCATTGCTTCGAGGTATACTAATTTAGAACCTTTCTCCAACTCGTCCTATAACATGCGTAGCTTAGTCCTGAGCAAGGATGGACCGTCGATGGACATTCGCATGTTATCTTTAGTGGTGGCCATGAACATCAAGTGATAAAAGTACTTACCGAGCTCCAAGGAGACTTGGTTCTTATCTTTGGCCTTGGTGAGTGTCCCAATTGAAGGGGTGCCATACTTTCTCACCACAGCATCCAAACTCTTGAACAACCATGCGTATAAAGCCTCAACATTGGTGATGAGCAACGAGAGTTACTCATAGTTACGGATCAGACTCTAGATGTGTTCTTTGTCCAACTCTACCTCTGGCTTCATCATCTTATGCAAATGAATCAGGGCTCCCTTGTACCCCATTGTCTATGTCTGTACATGATCAACAAGGGTATGTATATTTGTGAGTGTTTGCATTATCTTGCTTCAACACTACTGATGAATGTGTAGATAGACAAATTCTTTTTTCACAGTGACAAACATGTCATATAGTCTCCATGTGACCGTTAAAAGAGTCGATACTTTAGCAGGTATCACTTTCTTCATCTCTTCTCTGGCGGATCATGTTGATTGTTCCTCTCTCTGCATGGATGATTACAATTACTTAGCCATGCGCTCATTTCTGCTATCAAGAACATTGCATTCGAGCTTGTGGCTTTATAATAAGCTTTTATAACATCGACCAACATAGCTAGGTGTCTTCGTACTTCCGACACAATCACACGTTCTTTGAAGTGCACAGGTGATGCATTCTCATCTTGGATGTGTGCTCTACGTGTCTATACAACTTTGTGTTGTGACTCATCAAAGGCTACGTTGTACACATTTGTTCCTGGATCATCTTCAAGGATAATGGTATCCCCTTTCTCACTTGGGACTTTCTCTATTGCTAGAGATGGTGAAGCCTATGGGGTGACCTTAGTTTCTTTTGGCATGAGGTCAGTGTCCTGATCTTGTTCTAGTTGTACCATCTCCATGTCCATGTCTTCTACTATCGGTTGATCCTGTTGAGAAGGTTCCTGTTCTTGTGGCTTCTCATCCTGCTCCTTATCTACTAATGGTGGATCTAAATCTTCAACTTGTATTAGTGCAGTTTGCATTGTCTGTGAACCTTGCACTTCCTCCTATTCCTGTTCCTATTCCTATTCATGTCACGCTTCCTTCTCTATTATGCATAGATGTTATTGTTCTTTGAGCTTTTGCATTAACTCCTGCAACTTCTTCTTCTTCTCTTCCAGTATATACTGATCTCTCATCCTCTGCGCTACTCTCCTGTCGCACTGTCACCTATTTCATTCTATCTCCAAATATAATCTCTCAACAAATGGATCCTCCTTGAACTTGTAGCTTCACTTCGCCTTTGTGCTTTTGACAATCTTCCTATTTCCTTTGTCTTACGTAGTTTTTCTTCTTGTTTCTTCTGTCGCTGCTACTCCCTGTGGTGGTGCTACCTTGAGTGTTGCTACTCAATCTACTACCATGCTGACCAGTTCATTGAGACTAGAGGAGTTATAGCAATATCTCCATGGGTATTCCTCTGGCCAATGACACGCCCCGTGGATCCAAGGATAGCGCACTCTCGAATAGTGGTCCATGCATAAACCATATGGAGCATATGGATTGAAACTCTTAATGTCGAAATGAAACTTCTTGATGTCCTCAACCTTGGCATACACTTTTTTTAAACTCTGAATCATGTACAACCCAATCTTCAAAGGAAGGATAGGCCATGGTGCCATTTTATTCCTATGAAATCCAGCTGATAACCATGTTGATATGTGGTATGCAACCTCCTACATGACCAACTTATTTGTGGCAAACTTCGGCAACAAATAAAGATCCTTCTCCATGCTATACATCCTGATGAAGGTGTCATCGGGTGAGGCATATGAAGCTCCAATGTTCAGTAATGCCTCCATTGCTTCCTGGGACATGCAAGGCATATCTTGTTCAGAGATCATCGTGTACAAAGGGGAAATGACGTGGTCATAAAGTCTAGCAACGACTCCTTGGTAGCTTCACTCTGAAAGTAACTTGCAATATACGTTCACAACATTCTTTGAAGGTGTACATGCCCAACCCATGCCAGGAAACTGTTGACAGGCATAGATTGCATCGAGCAGGTAGGCAGACATGAAGAATATTTCTTGTTGATCCTTGGGAGGACTTAAGGCACTCAATACATGCACTTTCAACTAGAGAGCCAACGTGTTTGAATAGTTGAAATGTTTTCCTTCACTTTCTAGCTAATCCAACATAACAACCCAACTCTGTGGGAATGTCTTCGTACTCTCTTAGCCATACAAGTGACATGAAAATATGACCAATAATTGGTAAGCCTTCCTAAGTGTCTTTTTATTGTATTTCTAGTTGGGTTCCATCCTAAACTTTGATGGCTCCCTTACCCAACGCTTCAAGATGTGTCTTGTGGTCACACTGTTGTTGGGAGTGTACCACAGTGCATCGATCCTGTTCACCGACTATGGCAAATGATATATCTACTGATAATCTTACGTCCTAAAGGTAACAAGGTCTACTCCACTAAAAATGCTCAATATCATCATGTCAGGATTAATGTGTGGGATAATTAGTGGATCATGTCTGCACATGAGAATACGGGATACCTACATGCAACCTTATACAATCGTGACTTATGAATGTTTACATAGAGTTCTGGGTCCTCCAGATTCTCCTCAAAGCTGCTTGCGAAAATAGTGTTGATGTCTTTCCATGTGATCTTGATGGCTTTCTCAATGAACAGGTGTGTGTTTGTATACACAGGAAAGCTGATAGACACTTGTTCAACCACATCTCTAGTACTGCTCTCAATTGTGTCTTTTGATCCAGCTCTCTTGGACACCATGATACCTATACTGCAGAAAAGCTACTCAAAAACCTGTGGTACCTCGAGATAGTGAAGGCACTTATAGCAATGCAATCTCAAGTAAGAGACATTAAGCAACTCGAGAATCACTTGGGCAACAAACTGGGTGATTGCTGGGCAAGATTCCGCAGCATTGACTATGGGAGGGTGGGAGACTATCAGCTGGAACTGCACATTGTGTAGTCTGAGCTTCCAATGAGGCTCACTTCTGACTAGAACTGCACAAGGCACAGTATAGAGAGGCTGACTACTGACTGAACTGTGCAATGCAAATTTTAGTCAGGCTAGGTTGCTGCTTGGAACTACGCATTGTGTAGGTCCAGTGGGAAAGACTAGTACATTGCCTCCCAGGACTGTGTAGAGAACAACTGGGAGCCACTATGGGCCACCTATACACAATTCTTAGAGGCAAGGTGGGGCCTTGACTGATAGGAATGAGCAATGCATGCCGAGAGAAGCAAGATGTGGGCCATGGTAGCCCAGATCTAGCTAAGGGCAACTTGAAAATGCGAAGGTTTGAATGTGTGTGTAAATTTGGTGCAGATTCGAGTGAATGGACATGCATGCAATTCAAGCAAATGCATAAATCAGTCAAATGAAAAAACAATGAAGCCCATGAAGAGAGTCACCGCAACGATGACTACCAATGGAGAAAAAGTGTTATGCATGTGACACTAAGGAAATGCAATGAAAAACTAGAAACAACACTTCTACAAATTAAAACATTTTGAAACTCCAATGGTCATTCAATAAAATAAGGAAAATAATACTCACACAAGCCGAGAAATAAAAAAAGTAACAAAAAAAGTGGCAAAAGACATGAAAAACAAAACTTAACTGGAATCGATGTGCCCATTGTGCCGAAGTTTCTAGATGCATTGGGAATGCCAAAGCTCCAATATTGAACATGTATAATGAGCCATGAGGCATCCATTAAATAGATTTAGAGAAGTTAGGGTTTATGAGATGCATGCGACAAATATAGTAAAAATTGACACTTGGTTGGAAGTTTCTAAAATTGACTTTGCATGTAACTCCCATTCCTAAAAAATAGATACCTAAAATATAGGGATTCTTTTTCACTTTTGCTTTTTTTTTTTTTCTTTTTTTTCTTTTTTTTCTTTTTTTTTTTTCAGGAAAATTTGCCCGACATGCAATCAAGGATTGTGCAATTCTGGAGGGAACCAGACAACCTATCTTCACATGCAATAGACAATCACTAAGGGAAAATATTATGTATTGTTTCTAGGTTGTGTGGATAAGGTTGTCTCTCAGTTCTTCATAGCTTCCTAGAGCAAGGCTGGATGCATTCTGGGTCAGCGCAGTTTTGAGCCTCAGCTCACTACTGGGTGGATCTGCGCAAATTTCCAGAGCAAGGTTGGGTTACTTGCTATGCACAATTTTTTAGGGTAACGAAGCTGGCATGCTCTGTGCATTTTTCCCACACAACACAAAGACCAGATATGAAGCAAGTGCTTGGTCAATTTTTGGTTAGTCGATGGAACAAGTAAGTGAACACAAGTTGTTAAGTGATAGATAAAATCAAATAAAAACAAGTACCTAATCAGTTCATGATAACTGCTATGATTTTGAGGAGGGAGGCTCCAAATAGAAGCAAAGGAAAAAAATTGGAGGGTGGTTGTAGTCGCTACAACACTTATATAACTATGTTAATATTGAAATTTAACAACAATTCATCATAGTTATATAAATGGGAGATTTCAATTTTGTGATTGGAATTATTAGGTCACAATCTATGGTCAACCATGGTCTAACATCGCATTGTGACAAAAATTGTTTTAATATGAAGGTCAACTATGGTCAACCATGGTCTAACATTTCATTTCAACTTCAAGGTGGATGGAGTGGGGTTGACTTTTAAATGAACGAGTAGTTAATCATGATTAATTATGGTCAATGATGGTTGACCATGGTTAACCATGGTCCAACATCGCATTGTGATAAAGATTGTCTCAATATGAAAATCAACCTTTGTCAACCATGGTCCAACATTGAATTGTGAAAAATATTGTCTCATTATGAAAATCAATCATGGTCAGCCATGGTCACATTGTGACAAAGATTGTCTCATGGTCCAAAGTCACATTGTGACAAGTAAGGCCATCCATGGTCAACCATGGTCCAACGCCCATGGTTGACCATGGTTTATAATACCTTGGGTTTATAACATTAATCCCTTGGGTTTATAATCTCTTAGGTTTTTAGTATTAATTCCTTGGGTTTATTAGTCCATTGTGTTTATAATATCAACCATGGTCAACTATGGTCAATCACTATAGTTACATTGTGACAAAGATTGTCTCATCATCCAATGTCACATTATGACAAGAATTATTAGCCATGGTCAATCGCGGTCAATCATGGTCAACCATGTTTTATAAAATCAATCATGGTCAACCATGGTGAAATGTCTCATTGTGACAAAAATTGTCTCAACCTTGGTCAACCATGGTCAAACGTTGCATTGTGATAAAGATTGCCTTGATATGAAAATCAATCATAGTCAAACATGGTGTCACATCGCATTGTAACAAGGATTGTTTGTATGAAAATCAACCATGGTCAACTACGGTCAACACTATTTATTTTGGGTTTATAATATTTATCTTAGGGTTTATATACCTTGGGTTTATAATATTAATCCCTTGGGTCTAATATTATTTCCTTGGGTATAATATTATTCCCTTGAGGTTCATAATCCCTTGGGGTTTTAGTATTAATCCCTTGGGTTTATTATTTCCTTGGGTTTATAATATTAATCCCTTGGGTTATTAATATAAGGGTCCATATTCCTAGGGTTTAATATTATTCCCTTGGGTTTAATATTATTTACTTGGGTTTATAATCCCTTGGGTTTTTAGTATTAATCCCTTGGGTTTATAAAATCAATCATGGTAACCCATGGTCCAACGTCGCATTGTCACAAGAATTGCCTCAGTATGAAAACCAACCATGGCCAACCATGGTTCAATGTTGCATTATGACAAATATTGTGTCCATATGAAAATCAATCGTGCTTAAGCATGGTAAACCCTAGGGATTAATATAAAAAGCCTAAGGCTTATAAACATAAGGGAATATTATTAAAACCTAGGAATATGAACCCTTAGATTAATAAACCCAAGGAATAAATATTATAAACCCAAGGTATATAAACCAAAATATAAATATTATAAACCCTAAAATAAACATCGTTAACCATGGTTGATTTTCATATTAACACATTTCTTGTCACAATGCAATGTTGGACTATGGTTTACCATGCTTGACCATGATTTATTTCCATATCGAGACAATGTTATTGATAATGTGACATTCAATCTTTGTGGCAATGCATCGTTGGACCATTGTTGACCATTGTCCCTTGGGTTTTTATTAGTAATCCTTTAGGTTTATAATATCAATCCGTTGGGTTTATAATATCAACCCCTTGGGTTTATTATTCCGTTGGGTTTATAATATAAATCATGGTCAACCATGGTCAATCATAGCCAACCATGGTCAACCATGTTTGAATGTTGCATAATTAACCATGTTTGTCTTATGGTTTATAATATTTATCTTAGGGTTTATATACCTTGGGTTTATAATATTTATCCCTTGGGTTTTTAGTATTAATCCCTTGGGTTTATTCTTCGCTTTGGGTTTATAATATTTATCTTAGGATTTATATGACTTGGTTTTATAATATAAATCCCTTGGGTTTATAACATGAAAATCAACCATGATCAACCATGTTTCAATGCCACATTGTGTCAAAGATGGTCTCAATATGAAAACCAACCATGGTCAACCATGGTGGATAACCATGGTCACATTGTGACAAAGATTATTTCTTCGTCTAATGTTAGATTGTGACAACCATGATCATCCATGGTCAACCATGGCCAACCATTGTCCAACATTGCATTGTGCCAAACGTTATCTCAATATGAAAATAGATCATGGTCAAACATAGTCCAACATAGCATTGTGACAAAGATTATGTCAATATGAAAATTAGTCATAGTCAACGATGGTCAACCATGTTTATTTTAGGGTCTTATATACCTTGGATTTATAATATCCATCCCTTGTCCCATTGTGACAATTGCTTGTCACATTGTTTCAATATGAAAACCAATCATGGTCAATAATGACAATGGTTAAATGCCAGATTGTGAAAAATATTGTCTCAATATGAAAATCAACCATGCTCAACCACGGTCCAATGTCACATTGTGACAAAGATTGTCTCCTTGTCCAATGACACTTTGTGACAACTATGGTCATCCATGGTCAACAATGGTCCAATGTCGCATTGTGACAAAGATTGTGTCAATATGAAAACCAATCGTAGTCAACCATGGCCAATCTTGTTTATTTTAGGGTCTTATATACTTTGGGTTTATAATATTTATCCCTTCGGTTTAATATTATTCCCTTGGGTTTATAATATTTATCTTAGTGTTTATATAACTTGTGTTTATAATATTAATCCCTTCGGTTTAATATTATTCCCTTAGTTTTATAATACCTTAGGGTTTTAGAATTAATCCCAAAGATTGTCTCTAGGTCCAACGTGACATTGTGGCAACCATGGTCCAACGTGGGATTGTGAAAAATATTGTCTCATTAAGAAAATCAACCACAGTCGACCATTGTCCAATGTCACATTGTGCCAAATCTTATCTCAATATGAAAATAAATCATGGTCAACCATAGTCCAACATCCCATTGTGACAAAGATTGTGTCAATATGAAAATGATTCGTGGTCAACCACGTTTATTTTAGGGTTTATAATATTTATCTTAGGGCTTTTATACCTTGGGTTTATAATATTTATCCCTTGGGTTTAATATTATTCCCTTGGGTTTAAATATTTATCTTTGGGTTTATATACTTTGGTTTTATAATATTAATCCCTTGGCTTTAATATTATTCCCTTGGGTTTATAATACCTTACGGTTTTAGAATTAATCCCAAAGATTGTCTCTTGGTCCAACGTCACATTGTGACAACCATGGTCATCCATGGTCAACCATGTTCCAATGTGGCATTGTGACAAATATTGTCTCAATATGAAAATCAACCATGGTCAACCATTGTCCAATATCACATTGTGCCAAATGTTATCTCAATATGAAAATAAATCATGGTCAACCATAGTCCAACATCACATTGTGACAAAGATTGTTTCAATATTTATATTTAATTGACAATATTAACTGCATTTATATTAATTAATAATTAATTAACAATATTTATATTAACAAAAGAATATGAGTATATAATAACGAAAAAAATATTTATTAATTAATAATACTATTAAATTTAATTTAAAATAATATTATTAATTAATTAGTAATAGTAGTAATATTAATTAATAATAATAATCTTAATAATCATAATTATATGTCTTCCCCGTATATAAACCACATCTAGTAATGTAATTATAATTATATGAATAGATTATTTGTTATTAATATAAATAGATTATGAATAGATTATTCACTATTGTTGTTTATTATATGAATTAATTAATTTTTTTTAATATAATTATTGATTATTAATATTATCATTTTAATATTTTTAATTTCTATTTATATCAAAAAATTTATTATTAATAATATAATCATTTATATTGTAATAATATTTAATGTAGTATTAATTTTAATAATAATAATTATTATTATTATTATTATTATTATTATTATTATTATTTATATTAATACTAGATATATATTAATTTTTTTTTATTGGACTACATTTTCATCATATCTAACTTCTTTTTTGATAAAAAATATTAATATTAATATTAATAATATTAACATTAGTGATATTAAAAATAATAATATTAATTTATCATTTAATAATATTAATATTAATTTTCAATATAATATAAACTTATACAGATTTATTAACACATTTAATAATTAAATAAATGTAATTGTGCTACTAAAAATTTTAATTAAACTTTTAGGATATTGAAAAAAGTGCGAAGTCACAAGAGAGGTTAGCTCTCGTTGACTAACAATATCCACTTGAGCAATGGACAAAACATATTGAGATATTGCAAGATTCGAAGATAACGTTGTAGGAGGTTAGCTCTCGTTGACGAACAATATCCACTTGAGCAATGGACAAAACATATTGAGATATTGCAAGATTCGAAGATAACGTTGTAAAACCTAGTGGATGACAGGATATGATCTTTGAACAATAGACCGGTTCCCTAAAGTAATAAAACATGAGTGGCTCGCATTGACTGGGAGCGGGGAATCCCTAAGAGTGAACGGCATTTGTCGTATGGATTTTGGCATTTCCTTCAATTTTCAATTTAAAATCATCTTCGCTATGGTTTTGCCTAGTACATGCCACTAATTTCAAAAATTCAAGTTTGCGTATTTCAACTTGGTACACAAGTAAGGATTTTCTCATCATTATTTTAATGGCCCACGAGAGTTACCGATCAGCTTTAATGGAATTGACTCTTCTTCACATATGGCGATGCATTCTGACAATAATTATTCTGAATAATAATGTCTTGCATACCCGTATGACTTTCATAATATGCTCTCTGGTTCGAATTCGATGAGCGCACCGTCCTTAATGTCGTCCGCTTTATGCAAGGAAACAATTCATATCGCTTTCAGGATATGGCGAGCGGATTTCTCTGGTGGTATAACTATGCGCAGGCTGTACATACCGTCTGAATCGATAAAAGGACGCCACGGACGAAGATGCAGGGCCACATGGCTTATGACAGAGGCTGATCTCTGTGATACTTCGAGATTTAGACCCGGCCGGCCCGTTCTTTACATTTTTTTCTATTGGTGTCAAGGTTGTGACTTCGAATCCTATGCAGGGCAAACAGAAAAGAAACAGACTGCTGAGCCTAATTCTGAGAATATGCCGATGGCCACGTCTGGCGGTGCCGAAGACCAGATCGTTCATGACCTTCTGCTCCATGATTTCTCTCATTAACCCGGTACGTTGCCGTTCTTGGCTCGACAGCGACATGTCTTCCGAAGGGTATTTCGCAGTCTACGTCGGGCCGGGCCGCACAAGGTTCGTGATCAAGACGGAATCTGTTAATCATCCTCCGTTCCGTATGTTGTTAGAGGAGGCGGAGAAGGAATACGGTTTCAACTTCGCAGGCCGTCTCACTATGCCTTGCGAGGTCTCTGTCTTTCGCGAGGTTCTAGGGACCTTAAATACAGATTATGGCGGTGAGGATTCTCCAAACGGGAACGATGTCCCCTTGGGTTTCCCTGTGGCAGGGCTATGGACATCCTGCGCGAAAGGGTAGTTTGTTGATTATAATTTTGTGTAAAGTTCAAGTCATTTTGTGTAAAGTTCAAGTCGCTGGTCAATCGGCTTGTCCATGTCGATCGCTATGACGTGCAGTCAAGCGTTTTTTTCTTGATTTGCATTATATCGCTGATTTGTTGTGATTATATATGCATAGAGACAGTATAGGAAATCTGCATGTAATTTGTCTTGAAAAAATTAACAAGATCAAGTCTATGTATAGTCTGGATCTGTTTCGGAGCAGGAACTCTGCGTGTCGTTTGAGTTGCGAAACTTGATAAGAAGAAGCACATGTATAGTATCAACCTGTTTTATTACACCCACTTTCTTACCATGTTAATTATTTCAATCTACGTGTAATTTGTTTTGGAAATATCGAAATATAAGTTCATGTGTTTGTTTGTTCGGCAAGTATATGGTTTATTAAGTTTACGATGTTTTTCATTTGATTATCTATGGATTATTTGTATGGTTAATTGGAAAATATTTTCACCTAGGATTTATAATTTTAATTTTATTATTAATAATTATTAGATAAATAACCAGAATTAATATTTCTTTAATACTTTAAAATATTTTTTATATTAATAAAATATTTAGAAATGAAATTAACCATAAAAATAATTAGGTATTTCTACTTTCTAATTAAATTAGTTAATTCATACTCGTATACACGTATGCTAAGCACAAAGATAGCATATGCTCACATAAACGAAATAACTAAGTTTAAACTGACCATAAAGAACTAAATTCAAACTAAGCACAAGATGATGGTGATGATGATGATGATGGTTAACGTCCGCTGAGACCAGATAATGGTCTATCAAACCTAAAGCAACAAATTATCTATTTTGATTTAAGATTTTATTCCTATGCTCAAAAAGCTTGGAGAGAAGCCTCCCCAGCTCACTATAATTTTGACATTGTAAAAGGCTAGGAAGGTCAGTATTGTAACAAAGATTGTGAAACTGAGATCTAATGTGGTTATACATGGGGCACTCTAAGAGGAAGTGGTTTTCATCCTCGATGTTCCTATTCTCATATATATATATATATATATATATATATATATATATATATATATATATATGATAACATGTGTTCACATAAATTAAATAACTAAGTGTAAATTCCAAAAATTTGAGAATTTTCTATTTTTTATTTTTTATTTTTATTTTTATCTCTTAGATCTAAGTTGATGACATGTAGGTATCCATACATTCAATACAATGTGTAATTTTTCATCGTTTAACTTATATTTTTGAATGGTAAAGTAATTAAACGTTCAACTCAAAAAAATATTTGTTGAATTTGAGATAAAATTGACAATAAAAATATACTTAAAAAATAAAGAAAATGTAAAATAATAAGACTACTTAAAACATTTTACCTATATTTATTTTTTCAATTTCTTTATATTATGTATACATAATTTTCTTAAAACAATATATAATATATACATAGATTTCATTAAAATATTTACAAACCCTTGCATTGAGACATTTTGCCTGTGACTCCATTGTTGAGATTGAAATGATTTTTTTGTTATCTATCTATCTATCTATCTATATATATATATATATATATATATATTGATTGCTAGTTGAAATTGATATATATATATGAAATTGAAATGATATTTCTTTGCTATTGATATATATATTTGTTTGCTAGTTCATGTGACACACAAAGTTGTAGTGGGAATTGACCTGAGTCACACCAAGCATTAGAATAACTATATTTTTTCCAACAAAGTTTCTAAATGGCAACGTCACAATATGCTCTCTCCCTCTGGCTATTCTTAATATATTTTAAAGTATATATAAAGATTACTAACTCATCCATATTAAATTATTTAATTGATGATTCAAATAGTTTATTTATATCATGTATAGAAATATTTTTGAAAGGTATAAAGTTTAAGTATTTTATTGAGATTTTTTTTTAATTTCTAATTACTTTATTACTTTTTAAAGTTGATATGAAATTACATTAATTTATGTGAACATTGAAACATTTTATTTATGATTGAGACTAAATGAAGTATTTTTACCACGTTGGACTGTAATATAAATAAGTGACCATAGTGGGGTTGGTATTATTGACATTTTTTTAATGTTTTTAATTAAAACTAACTAAACCTGCATATTCATTTATTTTTTATTATAGCCTACATTGATTTTATATATATAGATTTTTTTTTAAGGACACATGTCAACTCCATGTCCACCACAAACAAAATCACATATTCTCTAATATTAGGTTGTAGATTGTACCTCTCAGTACAATCACATATTTTCCTCATATTAGGTTGTAGATTGTCTCAGCAATAAAACGTAATATTGGTCCATGTTATTATAACAATACCCATTTACACATTAAGAATCTCCACAATTAAATGGAGACAATCTCAATACTTAAAAATATTATTACAATTTTTTTTTCAATGTATATATGTTCAATTTATATATTATTTTTTTATAATTAATATTAATAATCGTAATTTAAAATAAAGTGTTAGTTTAGTTAATTTTTATGTTTTTTTTTTTTTGATTTTGGTAATGTGAGGTGTATCATGAAGTGTTTTGGTATTTATCATTGATTGATGCCTGTATAGAATATTGACTATTTAATTTATATGGTTGGGACAATTTAGATTTACTTTAGTTATCTTATGTTTTTATTTATAGATAAAATTAAGCAAATAATTTTAGGTTAAATTTTGATATCATGTTATTTAAATTGAATTTTTAAATATATGAATGGATTTAGTGTTTTGAGAATTGGTAAGAAGTTTGGATTATCTAGATTATATAGTTAAAATTTACAATTTCACTTTTTTAACTTAATTTAAATAAAATTAACAAGAAAATATGCTAGAAAACAATAAGTATTGTACTTAAAATAAACTACATTATTAAATTTCATATCTATATATATATATATATATATATATATATATATATATATATTATTTAAAAAATTTATCTCATCGGCTTGAATGTATTTAAATTTTTTATATACTAATTTATAATATGAACCATTTGTAATTATTATAACCATTATTAAGATAATTTAATTTTGTTGGAATATGTAATTTTATAAAAAAAAAATTGAATAATTTTAAATTGTTTTTGGGGTAAGATACATCCTTTTATAGATAAGTATGAGGGCAATGTGTGATTCTCTATACTTAACTTCGAGGTTAGAGGTATTTTTTTCATAATTAAAATTAAATACTAGAAATAAACATAATGTTGTATATAATAAAAATAAAAATTGATTAAAAGATATCGTCTATAGTAAAAATAGAAATGTGTATATATATTTAGTTATTTTTAATTAAAAACATTATGAAACTTCAGTAATCAAACTCTCACTATGCTCACTTACTTCATTCTCAATATTACAACCAAGAATGAAGGCAATGTGGTAATTGCCTCGAGAGACCCAATTCTACAACCCAATATGGCTACAATGACTTCAATAATCCACACTTCATTATGGTCACTTAATTCTACAACCCAATATGACTACAATGACTTCAATAATCCATACTTCATTATGGTCACTTAATCTGTTCTATATTTTACAACTCAGTTTAGTAAAAATATTTCACTCACTCTCGATTGTAAATAAAATATTTAGATGTACACATTAAGGAACATAATTTCATATAAATTTAAAAGGAGATAAAGTGATTAGAAGTAAAAAAAAGAAGACAGTTTGAGTAAGATGTTGAAATTTTACACTTTTCAAAATTTATTTTGACAAAAAATTTAAATAAACAATTTGAATCATTCATAAAATATTTTAATATATATCATTAAGTGATATTGACATATACTTAAAAATATATTAATAACAAAAAGAACCATTTTAATATTGATAGTGTAATCTATAGAGAAAATGTCTCTATGCACATGTTATATAAAATATTTTATTGTCAACTGTGTATATAGTTTATACTGTTTAAAAAATATATGTATATATCCTATAAATAAATTGAAAAAAGTAAGTTTTTATGGCTAAAATTTTTGTAGGCTCACTATTTTACATTTTGGTTCTCTTTTAGTATGTTTTTTTTGGTTATTTTTCCCACTTACAACTTTATGTTATGTATTTTATATATCATTTAAAAATACAATTTAGATAATGAAAGATTACCCTATATATATATATATATATATATATATATATATATATATATAGTGGGGTGATAGATATTTACTAGTTAATATTACAATCAGTATGAAGGAGAGACGGTGAAAGTATTTCACTTTCATTATGGGAGCTACAAATAAAATATTTCTTTCTATGTTAAGTATTTAAAGACAATGCTCATGAGGAAGAAACAACAATACATAAAATAAGACATTTATTCATTCAATTGTTCATATAAAATTGATATACGACATTTAAAAAAATCAACGTGGGCCATAAATAAATATTTCACTATACAAGGTTAAGTAACATTGATATGTATTTGAAACTATGTTAATAACAGAAAAATATTTTAATATGGCAATGTCCTCTATAAATAAAATATTTTGATGTCCATATTAAGTAAAGTATTTATCTCATTTAGGCATATATGTATATTTTATATAAAGAAATTAAAAAAATAAGTAAATTCTTATCATTAAAATATTATAAAACATTTCAAATAGTTTTAATGTTTTACATTTTAGTATATATTTTAAAGTGAATTTATTTTAAAATCTAGCAACTTTTTGCTAAAATTGCAAATTTAAATTGTATAATTTACATAGTCCAAGCATCAAACATGACTTTCAAAATATTGTATTTATTTATGAATTAAAAAATCTAATTTAAACAATGAAAAATTACACTCTCTCTATATAAACCACTATATATTAAAATATATATGTAATGTATTTTGTAGTGAACTTCCCACTAATTGTATTGATCCATAAAGTTTTTTCAAGATGCTTTGGGCATCTATCAACATTGAAAGGCATAGTAGTAAGTATCAAATGTTTTAAGGTTTCTAGGTGAAGTCTCCTTCTCTCATGATGCTAATGATGGTCAAGACATATTTCAGTTGTAAATAATAGGTTATATATTGATACGATAGATACCCTAATAAATCAAGATTTTTATAATCAATAAGGAGAAAAGAAGATAAGCTGTATCATTATTACTATAAAAAGACAACTATGGTTGAGGATGTTAATCGAACTGGAACATTTGAAAGAAAAAGCTTGATCATAGGTAAAGGGAATTTTACCTCCGTGTGCTTACCAAGTATGAAATGTAAAAAAATTGTGATAACTTTTACAAGAGTGTATGTACACTTTTTAATTGAAGAGTATTTTATTTCAGCGCAATAAACTTTGAACCATACGATGTTTAATTTGTATCATCTTTATGAATATCAATAACAAATATGGCTTCTTTAATGGAATTTCTATAGCTACTGAATTCTTTAGAAAAATCTACTTTTTCCAAAAGCTAGTGTTGAATTGGTTAAATGTTTAATATATACAAAATCCTTCCCAACGACGCCATTCCTAAACAATGTCTAATTTTGTTTCGTTATATTAACCATGGGTCTAACTATTCTGTAAAAGTCTTGAATGAATCTACAAATAAAATTTATTACATCCTTGTAAGCTTGTACCTTTCTTCTTTATGCATGGGGTGGAATGCATTGAATGGTAAATAAAATTTATTACATCCATGCGAGATTGAACCTTTTTTCTTTACGCAGGAGTGGAATACATTGAACGACTATTAGACATTTTGGATCAATACTCATACTAGAGTTAGATACGATATGTCCAAGTAATATTCCTCTAATGTTCCTATATGGATAATGGGGATTGGATTTGTGAGCGTAAGAGATATATAAGATTTTTGAAATGATTAATTGTTTTTTTAAGATGATGAAAGTGATGTTGTTATTAATAGAAATTTCAGTCTAATATGTAAATCAATCAAAATTCTTTAAATTTAAAAAGAGAGAAATGTAAATATTTTGGAGAGAAAACAATAAAAAAATACATTTTTAAATGTATTTTTGGCTTATCTCCTTATAGGTTTACTAAAATTTCAAGTGTAGACACTCATTGGATGTGAAATTAAATTTCAAATTTAATGAGTGCCCATTATGTATACTTTTGAGAAGACCTACATTGATAAAAATTTGAAAATATGTTTAAAAAACATGTTGAACACACGATTATAGTGTATTTTAAAGTTTTATCAATGCAATTTTTCTCAAAAGTATGTATAATGGGTACTCGTTGGATGAGAAATTTAATTGTGCATCCAACTAGTGTCTACACTTGAAATTTGAGTAGCTTATAAAGATAAGTAAAAAACACAATTAAAAAAAATAATTTTCTTTTTTTTCCTCCAAAATTCATAAATCTTATTTTATTATTTTCCTTAAAAAACAAATTATAGGTTGAACATTCCTCTATTGTAATTTTTAGAATATATATTTAAGTCATATAAATAAAGTTGAATTATTGGAAGTAGAATATACATTTAAGCCATACAAATAAAATCAAATTATTTTACAAATAGGATCGCCAAATCTATTTGAATATCTCTCTCGAATGTGGAACATTACATTTACTAATACAAAAGGCATGTTTTCAGAAAAAAAGGTTCCCAAGCTCGTCGTAAACATTGTTCTAATTTTTTTTTTCCTAAGTATCTTATTTTGTTTCGAAAAAACCAGTGAGGAGTGACATCAATTGAGATCCTTACCTTTCGTGAAAAATCAATTGCATGTTATGAAGAGGAAAAATATCTTTAACAATTGGTCCATTTAATACGTAGAGACATACATACTCTTGCGTGACCATTTTTCCTCGACACTAGAATAGGGTTATTTGCTTCTATACTTCCTTTCATTTGATAAGAAATAATTAATAGGTAAAATAATTTGATATGAAGCTAACCTCTCTACTTCCTTTCATTTCATTTTTTCAAGTGTGGGATTTATAGGTTTTCCTTTACTTTACAGGTAATGCATCCCTATGAATAGGAATTGCATGTTGGCTTACACTTTGGGTAAAACCAATGCAAATAGATGTATAACCACATAAATACATCTTGAAATTTACAAAATAAATCCATGAAAATTTTTTTTTTTTTTGAACATTGAGATCCAATCTTCAAAATCTCCATACTTTTGTAAGTCCTAGTACTCACGAGCATGGTTTCATGAGGATTTCTCGTTGATTGTTCCTTTGATCCCTATTTTTGAATATTTATATCACTAGGAGAAAATGAATTCTCTAAAGTGGTTAACTCTTTAGAGGATTGATTTTTCTCTAGGAAGATGATTTCCTTTTACTAAAGGGATCATTTTCTAGGAAGGAACATATGATTTGATGATACTGAAAAACTAGCCAAGAATCAATATTGTTAGCGAAAGTTCGGATGGTAAAATTATTTAGAGATACAAGTTGTTCTTTCAATGAATAATTTCGTTGAAGGATCAACTACAAATATAATTAATATATCTTATACCAAGTTGAACTACCTACGAACGTGAGTGATATAGAAAGTTAAAAATTATGAAATAATTTGTCAAGATGTTTATGTATATCATTTTGGAACTTCATTCGAACTTGTATAAACCTTTTTATGTAAATTTATTCTAGTTATGAATCTCCAAACATTGAAAGGTGATAAAACCATATTATAATCATTTTTTAGTCAGATTGATATAATTTCAAATTTTAAAACTTTTTTAGTACACTCGGATTTAAACGTGTAATAAGAAGAAAGGTGTTTTCCCAATGGAAGAATAAAATATTATGCCAAATCAATTACCTTTGTTATAACCTGACCCATAAAAATGCATATTCTAGATGACATCATCTAGATGAATACGAAGCTCAATAGGGACATTAACTTCTTTCAAGAATATGGAGTATACTCCAATGTATTCCTCATTGTAATTTACATGTAGTTGAAGTTCACTTTCAATGTAAGTTGAAAATCACCCTTGAGATAATAGAATGATACTACAATTATGTATATTGGTAAGCTCATGAGTGATAGGTCATGATGGATGAGTTGAGGATTCCTTGACTCATTTATTTATATACATGTATGTAAAGGTCATGGGTTGTGTGTTAGAAAGCCTTGGCGAGCCATATATATATACATATATAGGCATAAGCTTAGGAATTTTTTTTTTTATCAAATGCAAGCTCTGGAGGGATACTCCTGTGAATGATAAACCATATATATATATATAGAAAATCCAAATGTGTGTGAAATCAATTAAGTATTGAAGGTTGAAGTTGAGACTTGATCCAAAACCGTACGTTAGCACCGAAATTAGCGAAGAGGGTTCATTTGACTTGGAGCTATGTACATCAAATTCAAACTTGATCCTTAGTGTTTTAAAATGGAGGCCAACTTCATATTGAATAAAAAAGTCCTATGGTATTTATTTCGTAGGGTATTTGATGAGCCTAAGTATTGCAACAAGAATGTTGAAACTCCTAAGGCAACCAACTTAAATTATCAACTCGGTGTTTGTACAAACTTAAGAGGTGTCAGAGCTATATGTGAAACATGCAATATGTCGTCCTTTCATTGATATAATGAAGTGAATGCCATAAAATCTAACCTAAACTAGTTGCAAAAATAAAGCATGCTATTATAATTGCAAACAAATAGAATTAATTATTCTACTTACAAAATGGAAATCATTAATCTTCTTCAAAATTTATTGGGAAGAAGAAAGTTAATCTACAATACATAACTAGGAAATTTAGAAACTATGTCTACTTCACTTGCAGTGAAGGGTTTCAAATGTGAAAATTGATTCCTAACTCTATTTGTTGTTTTATTCTTGCAATGGAGGAAGGAGGAGTCTAGAGTGGTCCTCAGGTCTCCTTAACCATTGATTTAGATCATAGGGGTAAATATTCATCTATAATAAGTCAAATTTGTAGTGGGGATCAAATCTAGTGAAGGAAAGTGATCCTACAAGTTTTCTACAAGTGAATGCTACAAGAGGTCTTTAATGCTATAAGAGTGAGAATCTTGTGAAATTCTCAAGTAAATCAAATTAAAATCGGTATCCCTCGGTTCTGAGTGCCCATGCCAAGCACTAGCCATCGCAACGCACCTACCACCTAGTGTCGCCATCTATCGATATTACACCTGCACCAAGCGTGGATCGGTCTACATACTGAAATATATGCAATGAAGCAATTGGTAACATGGGGACCTTCTCTTTCTCATCTGTTGGGAACTTGGGGACCTTCTCTTTCTCATCTGTTGAGAACATGGAATGGTGTAATTTGGGGATAAGCTCATTTTTCAGGTGTATCATTATGGATCGGATCAGTCCTTTTCGTAGGTATCCTTAATTCTTTCATATCTTAGATATGGGATAGATTTTTTTTTTTTTTTTGTTAATTAGGATGTCTTAGCTCTCCATTCCAAGTGGAATCAATTGAAAATACCATTGTTAACCCTTGCTAGAAAATAATAGAAAATTACTGTAAAAATTAGAAATTCAAGAACTAGTGACATAGTTAGCCTATCAAATTCCTAAACCAATCAAGTGAAACTTCAAATGGGTAAATTTTGTTACTAACTTAAGTTTTTTTTTGACCTAATACAAGTGGAATAAAATCAAATGAATCTCATTAACATATTCTAAAAAATAGAAGAAAATTTCTAATATTTTGCTACAAGGGACTTCCAAAAATTCTAGATTTGTGAACTAATAACCCAATCCAAGTAGTTCAATGATGAAGATAAATTTTCAAAGTTTCTCTAAGGATGCATCATGCTTTTGAATATGTGAGTAACCTAAAAAATAACTTAAATCATCTAATATAATCTTACATAAAAGGAATCATCAATACTAAATGCAGAAATAGGAAAAACAAGAATAAGAGATGCATGTGAATAAGAAGTGAAAAGAAGAAAATTAAATTATACAAAATTGATTTCAGGCTCCTAGGATAGCCAAGAACAAGGATAGTTAGAGTCATATGAAGGAGACCAAGATTTATAAGATAAAATATGGTACAAAACTTCATTATTTGAAGCAATCTAAGTATATCCGTTCTAGAAATGAAAGTGGACCTATAAAAATACAAGTTTTCTCCATAAAAAGACTAAAAACAATACCTTCGCATAGAGAAAAATGTGAATTAGTACTTATACAAATGGATGGGGAAGAATTCTCCTTAAAAAGAGGAATATTTCCCTAACAAAATCCCTCAAATAGTGGATTTGGTTCCCAACACTAGGAATCGACATTAAATAATAGGGAACACATTCCTATATTCTTTCAATCATTGGAACTCTATAATTTGTCAATAATTTCATGATATTTTATTAATTTATTATCCAATATTGCTCATCCTGTAGTAGGGAGCAAGTCCCTAGATTTTATCCTCCTCCAAATCTTCGTAATCTGCCCAATATTCTCACAATATTATTGAAACGTAAATAATATTAGGCACACAATCTGCCATCACCTCTAAACCTTCCTAAGGACATATTAAAGTAAAAACACATTGTTAAGTCTAGAAGGAGAGGCTTAATATAGCCTTCAAGTAAGTAGGAAAGGTTATATAGGCTTTAATTTGTGTCTAATTTAGATGCCCATGATACCCCTATACTGAAACTGTTGCTCATCCTCTAAGCAACCTATCCATCTTCTTTCGATGTTGTTCTTTTCTTGTGGCTCAGATGAATTTCATGATATCCCATACTAATGTGGATGTAACTTCCCATGTTGGATAAGATTTACGTTTATCTCAATTTCCCATCATTCCTTTGATTCTCCCCATTGGATTTTGTATTTTAGAAGTATCTGGTTATTCTACTCCTCTCATGACTTCAATAAACTTTTATCAATGTGAAACAAGGAGTTTCTCTTTTCTAATAGAGGAGTGAGAGTGTTTATGGAAAAAAAGTTAGAATATATTTTCCTTTTATGATGCGGAGGAGAAGGTAGAATCCAACATGCAACCCAAGGTACTTTATCATTAATGACACAAATTCACTGATCTTTCTTACTGGGATTTAAATATGTTGCAACTACAGAGTATGCTTTTGATAATTGAGAGTGTTTTAAGGGTTTTCATGCCAAGTATTGGTGGATAAAATTTGTAGTTACCCTTTCCCTCGTGATTCTTTCCTCCTTCTTAGGGTTTGAGGGAAATTATGTCGACTAACTGTTGGAAATAATACTGAGAGGGGGGGGGGGGGGGGGGGGTGAATCAGTATTAGAAAATCAATATAAAATTTTCATTTCATAATCTGATTCATATACGCTACTTTAGTTAAGGGAATCCGTGTGTACACGCAACTGTGTTTAATGCAACTAGCGTATATCCAGTAAACTTATGATTCATTAATCCATCATATGTTGATCTTTAATTAGTGAATTAGAACTTCATTAGCCATATAAACAGTAACCAGGTGCAGTAAAAACATAATAGATCATCACACATAAGAAACACACATGAACACCATGATATAAAGTGGAAACCTAATGCGGGACAAAAATCACTTGTTGCCGTCTTCCTTTAATATAAGAGAAACTTGTTTACAATCTTGTACTCGCACAGACTCATACGAGTATGCAGGAACCCACCTGCAGAAGGCAACAACCTTCTTTCGTTCTTGAGATACTACTAGAAGGGAGCTACAACCCCCTGGCTCTTGTACTAGCTGATATGTTTACTAGTACGTAGGCGCCGACCTACTGAAGGCTCCAACCTTCACTCATTTTCCAGCTGCTACTGGAAGGGAGCTCCAATCCCCTGGCTCTTGTACTGGTCGATATGTTTACCTGTACATAGGCACTAGCCTACAAAAGCTATGACCTTCTCTCCTCCTCCAGGGACCATGTTTCATAAATTTTCATACTGGATACTCCTGAAGCACAACACCATAATCTGAAGGCCACGTTTCATCCAATTTTCATACTGGATCCATCAACAACATTGAAGCACAAAATTAATCACCAATGCAATATACCCATCAACTACACCTGCATCGTCAATCTCTGAATCACCCAAGACTGAAACACGGAAACCCTGTCAACAAAACATAGTCACTAGAACATGGAGCAAAACCCAGAACTCTGCAAAAACCACTAGAACCAACAACAACATTAAATATCAAATCTCATAATGTATATGCTACTTGGCTGTGTCAAACCAGCGTATATACACCCTTTCACCAAAGGGAACCAGCGTATAGTTTTGAAAATAATTACTTACACCTTCACTGTAATTTTCTACTTCGGATATACCCAGATCATTAGATATAAAGGATAAGACATGTGTCAGTATTTAGATCTAAACTATTCATGATCATACCATATAATGATAATGCATTTTAGTCTTCATGATCCTGTCCATCATTCATCATTAACCACATAGGTGCATTTTTGGTTTAGGTCAAGCAAAGCATCACAAAACCATAACCGACATACTAGATCTCACACTTCATCCGATATTCATCACTTGTTCACTTGCACTTTGGCCTAATGATCTTCTTCTCCTTATATAGGTTCAGGCCTCTCTCAATACCATGGTCCAAAACCATGTAGGACCGATACCTTGGACCAAATACCTAGGGTCAATACCTCAGACCAAATACCATGGACCAATACCAAAATACTATGGTCCAAATACCATGGACAAAAAACTCAGTTTTTCTTCATGTATGCGCCTTTCCTTCTGTGAAAGTGTGTGTGTACGTTATATGCACCTTTGTATATAGTGAACCTACCTGTATACGCAACTTGGTATATAGTGAACCTGCGTATACCTTTTCGTATATGCAACTTTGTATATAGTGAATATGCGTGTATACGTGACTTGGTATATAGTGAACCTGCGTATACCTTTCTTTCTTCATTCTTGTTGTTTACCTGATATACTGTGATATTTCATCTGAGAGAGCTACCATCAAGGAAAACACTTGTGTCATACTTGTTTCATAATGCCAACACTAACAAGCTTCCTATATCAACCTCTAACTTTCATGTAACACTTTTTGTAGACCCTGTATGTTCCTATGTAGTGGAGGTTGTTGTAGCAGAAGAAGTTTTTAATAGTCTTGTTTCAAGTTTGAGGAAAGAAGAATTAAAACATGCACTCCTACCTTTTCCTTTGAATATTTCATTGCTTCCCAAGGCTCTAGTAGCTATTCTGGATGAAATTTTCCTTCATATAGCACTCTGTTAGAGTCCTGTAGCAAATTTGTTCTTCTTGTAGCGGTTTTCTTCCTCCTGTAAATGTTTTGTTTTCTCTTGTAGAAACCAACCTGAATCATGTAGCAACTACTCCTTACATGACAAGAGGTGGTGGGTCCACCTTTTTATTATTATTATTATTTTTTTTTTTATTGATATTTTTCATTATTTTTTCTTTCTTCAAAATTTTTCTCTTTTTTTCATTGCATGCAAAATAAACTCAAAGTTCTTGAGTTAATTGAGTTCTCCACCAACTACTTTTTGAATGCCATGATAACATCCCACTTTCATAAGTATTTTTTTCACTTTTTTCTCATTTATCTCGCACATGTGTGGTTGTCCTTTGGAAAAAAGTTAAGTGACATTCTAGATAATACTGATGCTTCATGCTATTAATTTTGGCTATAATAGACCTTTCCTTATCACACTTTTAATATTTTTTTTAACCTTGAATAGGTTCGAATGGTGAGGTTAGAGAGTTTCATACCTGTGTCCTACCATGAATGCCTTTTTTCTGTGCAGGATGTTGTTGTAGTAATGGAGGTTACCTTTGGTGATCCTGAAGTTGCATGTGATAATTCCCTGGAGGCCCTCTACGTTTTCTTGCTACTATTTTTTCTCTTCTCCTGATATTTTCTTGATGTGAGTGTTGTAGCTAATCATATGTTAGTTCTAAATAGATCTAAGGTTGTTGTGCATGTCTTCTGAACTGGATTTCACCTTGACTAATGATGTTCTTCTGTGTGTGTGGAGGTATTTCTCTCATGACTGGGTTGCATCTACTGGTGGAGTTCTTCTCTGAGCATGATGAGTCACCTCCTACATACAAAAATTTCTGCCTCATGCTTCCTATTGGTGGGAGAGAAAAAATATCAGAGATTTCTTTTGTCTGCACAGGTTTCTAGAAGAGGAGTTTCTTCCTGTAGCAGCCTTTTGATCCTTTCTTGTAGGCTTTAGTTGACATGGTGGTGTTGAGGGGAGTGATGAAAATCCATGTAAACAGGGTTGGATTCATGAGGAGGTAGCGTGAATAATGAAAAAAAATAGTGGTCTTTGTGTGTTTTTTTAGGAAGGACCGAGTGAACATTTTGAGCAAGTTTAGGTTAAATGGAGTGGATGAATGATGGATGGGTGATGAGTAAATAATTGGAGGGAATTATTCATAATTTCCTCGAGGAATCATGGCCTTTTGGGTTGTTCTTCTCATTGGATCTCCCTCCTGTAGTTGCACAAACTTCTCTTGTAGCATTTGAGGACCTCTTGTAGCATTACAATGAGGAGGTGAAATTTGACTTTCTAGTTGATTGAAGGGTGCAGAGAGATGGTTTTATGAGTGAGGGGTATGTAGATGAGATCATATAGATGGAAGGATGGATAAGAGCTTGTAGGTGAGATATTGTAGCAATTCAGGTCCCTCCCGTAGCATTTTAGGACACTCTCCTGTAGTAGAATTGTTTTATTCATATATGTCAAATAGTAGATTAGATTGACTTGATTTTTTTTAACATGTTTCCATAATTATTATGCACCTACCAATACAAAATCTTGGTCAATGGATGCACTAATATTGAGAAAATTTAAAAATGGTTGTAGTTGATGAAGGACAATTTCTCAAAAAGTGTGCTTTGGAATTTGCTGAAATTTCATGAGCATGTTACCATCATCCATATGAATCTCTCCATGAAACATATCGGCTAATGGATGCACTGTTTTCAAGATATGATAAAAACAGTTTTCTTCTTTGCGTATTTTTCACTCCTGTAGCATTTTAAGACAATGAGGGAAATGCATGAGAAAGGCTTGGAAATGATGGGTGGATGTTGGAAATGGATGAGGGTGATGGATTGACATGACCTTGGTCCTTTTGGAGAATCTAAGAAAAGGAGGAGAAAATCCAAGTTTGACTTCCTTTGACAAGATTTTTGATCAACATTTTCTTTTGGGTGCTAACTTGTTTTTGTTGCTTGCAAAGGTTGGAGAGAAACTACATTCATCAAAGGGAGATACATGGAGCAAATATTTTTTTCATTTTTTCATTTTTTTTCTTTTAGGTCTACTAGATTCCTTAATGAGGTTTTCAACTAGTAGGTTTGCCTAAGTACCTCAAAGAAGGTTTTCACCTAGGATCTTTTCTTTTTCTCTTTTTCCAACCCATTGACAGCCTCATGGGAGTTTTCAATCAATGGGCCAATATCAGGCACCTCAAAGGATTTTTTCACTTGATATTCTATTTTTCCTCTTACTTTATTTTTTCTATCCTACTCTACTTGAAAAAACAAAATCTTTTTCAAGTATAGGAATACTTCCAATGGAGCCAAGTTCACATCAAGATGACAGATAAACTGTTGCACAGGCTCGAAATATATTCTTTGACATGTACCTAAATTTCATAGACTAAATGCTTTGACTTTGACGATATCAATCAGAGTTGAAGAAGAGAGTGATGCTCCATTTTGTTCATTTTATAGAACCAAACCTCAATAGAAGTTTGATGCCCTTGGTTCACTTTCTCATCTGGTCATTCTTCATGTCTTCTTCTACCACGACATTCAAATCCTCCTCTTTTTGTAGATTATTCTCTTGAACACGTGGAGGATCTAATGGTAAACACGAGGGAGCTTTCTTAATATCTAATTTTGATGTCTACTCCTGATCAAGTACAGCCCATGATTCTTTGGTCTTCTTATTTGAATCTTATTTTTCTAAATGTTGTCCTTCAATGACAACAAGAGAATCTATTTTGTACAATACTCTTCTTGAGATAAGATGAATACCATTGAGATAAAGATGAGATGTTACGAAGTGTTGTACCTCAACATTGCAAGTGGGTTGAGCTACTTCCTTGTGTGGGTTTGGAAATGGTGGTATATGTATTTGAGTGGGAGTGGATCTTTGAAATGGATGTGGTTGGGGTTGTGGTTGCGGTGGAGGTGGATGGTAGGGATAACATAAAGTTTGGTATGGAGGATATTGAGGAAAATATTGATGATATTGTTGATTTGTCCCATAAGTTCCTTTCCAACCTTGTTCTCAAGATTGGTTTTGGGGTTGAGATGGCATAGGTTGCTAAAGAAAGGGTGTGTTCCAATTAATTTGAGATGGATGTGCCTAAAATTGAAATCCTAAATTAGGTAATTTCATCATACTCGGTTCACTAGGTTGCAATGGTCCTCTTGGATCTACATAACATAGTTTCTTTGGTGATTGACTTGCTCCATATTCCTCCAGGTAAACATCCTTCAATCTTGGTAATGATGGGCAATATTTAATAGCATGTGATTCTACATGGAAAACACAAATATGAGCATCTTCTTTTTCCTCATCTTGCATTCATAGGATTTCTACTTGTTAACTTATATTGCTAAGAATTTTTGTTTTATAGTCATCAAACAAATTTCCAAGTTTAGCTTGACTTACCAATCTTGACGCTGATTTACTTACTCTTGGCTTTCCTCTTGATATGTGTTTTAACATTTCACAAATTCCTTGAAATGATAATTGGTATACATCACCTCTACTCACGATATCAAGGAGATAAATCCACTCATCCCTAATTGTTCTATGTAAGAGAGGTTTTATCTCATGAGATCCTAAATGATGTAATTTTTTCCATTTAACATTATACATGAACCTCTCTATTATTTCATCAAGGCTCTCATATTATTTTTGATTCATTCGAAATATGTCTTCTTTAACATCACGATATTTATACTTTTGTAGAAATATCTTTTGCATATCATTCCATGATCTTATTGAATTAGTCCCTAAACTCATGAACCATTTAAGAGCTCTATCCTTCAATGTTTCTGGAAACAATCTCAACTTTTGAGTGTTTAGTAAGTAACCATAAGATATATAGAGGATTTCAAATTCAAAGAGAAAGGTTTCCGGATCCTCTGACCTCATACCATGGAAGTTGGGAAGGAAGGATTGAGGGAGTTTCTTCATATGAACACTAACATTAGTATCTTGAATGGGAAATAAAAGAGGATATTCTTCATTTTAATCATCTCCATACATTTATTCTATCTTCTCTACCATGTCTTCTTCTTCTACCTACAAAAGTGGATGGTGAGGTGGTTCTTACTGCACCATGTGATCGTATGGGGGGATTTGGTGTTGGAGAAGTAATTTTTTTCTAAATTGTTTTGAATAAGAATGATAATGCAATGCAATTTTTCTATATTTGAACTAAAATATGCCTAATTAAATTATTGTTATTGTAAAAAATAAAAGAAATGAATCAAATATGGAAAAAGATAATGCATACTTTGATACCTCCCCGATGACGGTGAGAAAAAGTGATGAGCCCAAACATTACAACACGAATGTTGCAAATCCTAAGAATACTAACTTAAATTATCAACTCAGGGTTTGTACAAACCTAAAAGGTGTTAATAATGTATGGGAAACATCCAATCTATCCCTCTCTCATTGATATAATGAATTCAATATCGTAAAATCTAACATAAGCTAGTTGGAGAAATAAACCATGCTACTCTAATTACAATCAAATCAAATCATTTATTGTACTTGAAAAATAGAAATAATTAATATACTTGCAAGTTTCTTGGAAAGAATAAATTTAATATATAACACATCATTAGGAAATTCATAAACTAAGTCTACTTCACTTGCATTGAAGAGTTTGAAATGTGAGAATTGCTTCCTAACTCTATTTTTTGATTTGCGCTTGCAGTGGAGGAAGGAGGGGTCTATGGTGGTCCTTAGATCTCCTTAATAAAGAATTTAGAGCCTAGGGGTCATTATTCATCTATACTAAGTCATATTTGTAGTGGGGGTCAAAACTGGTGAAGGAGAGTAATGCTACATTCAAGTTTGCTACATGTGATTGCTACAGGAGGCTTGTAATCCTACATGAGCGATAATCTTGCTAAATCCCCAAGTAAATAAAATTTAAATGTGATGATTTTTGTTTTACTATTAATTAGGATGTATTATGTCTCAATTACAGGTGGAATCACTCCAAAATATCCATGTTAACACGTGTTAAAAATAGTAGAAAATTACTACTCTAAAAACTGGAAATTCAAGAACTAGTGAGCTAGTTAACCTATCAAATTCCTAACCTAATCAATTTCAAATGAAATGGGGTATTTTTATTTATTAACTTGAATTTTTTTATAAACTAAAATAAGTGGAATAAACTCAAATGAATCTCACTAACACATTCTAAAAAATAGTAGAAAATTACTACTATTTTGCTACAAGAGACTTCCATAAATTATAGATTTGTGAACTAATAAACCAATCCAAGTAGCTCGATGATGAAGATGAATTCTCAAAGTTGTTATAAGGATTCGTAATTCTTTTAAATATGTAAGTAACCTTAAAAATAACTTACTTCAATCATTTAACACAATCGTACAACAAAAGAAGCATCAATACTAAATGCATAAATCGGAAAAACAAGAATAAGAGATGCATGTGAGTAAGAAGTGAAAAGAAGATAATAAAATTATAAAAAATGGATCTGAGGGTCCTGGGATGGCCAAGCCCAAGGCTACTTAGAGTCATATGAGGGAGATCAAGCTTTAGAAGTTAAAAATGGCACAAGTTCATTATTTGAATCAATCCGCGTACATCCCTACTAGAAATGAAAATGGAGCTGCAAAAATACAAGTTTTCTCCACAAGAATATGAAACAAAATACCTTCCCCTAGAGGAAAATTCAAATTGGTACTTATACAAATTTACGGGGAAGAATTCTCCTTCAAAGGAGGAAGCTTTCCCCTCCAAAATCCTCAAATAGTGGATCTGGTTCCCAACACTAGGAATCTACATTAAATGACAGGGAACACATTCCTATATTTTATTAATAATTTCAATAGGGACATTACCTTCTTCCAAGAATATGGAGTATACTCCAGTGTCTTCCTCATTGTAATTTACATGTAGTTGAAGTGAATTTTTTATGTAAGTTTAAAATCACCCTTGACACAATAGAATGATACTACCCTTATGTATATTTCTAAGCTTAGGAGTGACAGGTCACGATGGATGATTTGAAGAATCCTTGACTCATGTATTTATATAAATGTATTTAAAGGTGAGGAGGGATAGGCCTGGGCTGTGTCCCAGAAATCCTCAACAAGGCTTCTTCTTAACTGTATATATATATATATATATATATATATATATATATATATATATATATATATATCTATATATATGAATGGACATAAGCTCATGAAAGTAATTTTTTTTATGAAATGCAAGATAGTCCTGTCAAATGCTATATATATATATATATATATATATATATATATATATATATATATATATATATATATATATATATATATATATATATATATATATATATATATATATATATATGTATGTATATAATCCCAGTGTGTGTGAAATCAATTAAGTGTTGAAGGTTAAAATCTCTACCCGATCCAAAACCATACTTTAGCATCGACATTGGCGAAGAGGGTTCATATGATTCAGAGTTGTGTACATCAAATTCAATCATAATACTTAGTGTTTTAAAACGGAGACCAAATTTACATTGAATAAAAATCCTATGATATTTATGTCGTGGGGTATTTGATGAGCCCCAGTATTGCGACAAGAATGTTGAAGCTCATAAGGCTACCAATATAAATTATCAACCCGAGGTTCGTACAAAATTAAGAGGTGTCAGAACTGTATGTGTAACATGCAATGTGTCGTTCTTTTGTTGATCTAATGAAGTGAATTTCATAAAATCTAACCATGCTACTATAATTGCAAATGAATAGAATGATTTGTTCTACTTGCAAAATGGAAATAATTAATCTAGATGAAAATTGATTGGAAAGTAGAAAGGTAATTTACAACACATAACTAGGAAATTCACAAACTAAGTCTACTTCACTTCCATTGAAGAGTTTCAAGTGTGAAAATTGCTTCCTAACTCTTATTTGTTGTTTTGTGCTTGCAGTGGAGGAAGGAGGAGATATAGTGGTCCTTAGGTCTCCCTAGTCATGGATTTATATCGTAGTGGTCATTATCCATCTAGAATAAGTCAGAGTTGTAGTGGGGATAAAAAGTGGTGAAGGAAAGTGGTGTTATAGGTTTGCTACAAGAAATTGCTATAGGAGGCCTCTAATGCTACAAGAGGAAGAATATTACTAAATGCTCAAGTAAATCAAATTAAAATGGGATGGAAATTTTTTTTTTTAATAAGTAGGATTTCTTAGGTCTCCATTCCAAGTGGAATAACTCCAAAATACCCCTATTAACGCATGCTAAAAAATAGTAGACAATTACTACTATACAAACAGGAAATTCAAGAATGAGTGAGGTAGTTAACCTATCAAATGCTTAAGCTGATCAAATGACAATCCAATGGGATGAATTTTGTTATTAACTTGAATGTCATTATGACCTAATCCAAGAATAATCAACTCAATTGAAGCTCATTAACATGTTCTAAAACATATCAAAAAATCACCACTATTTTGTTACAAGGGACTTCCAAAAATTTTAGATTTCTGAACTATTAAACCAATCCAAGCAGCTCAATGATGAATATGAATTTTAAAAGTTTTTCTACAGATGCATCATGCTTTTTCACAAAAAATAACCTGAAAAACAAATTACTTCAATCATTTAACCCAATCTACAGCAAAATAAGCATCAATATTAAATGCAGAAATAGGAAAAACAAGAATAACAGATGCATGTGAATAAGAAGTGAAAAGCAGAAAACTAAATTATACAAAATGGCTTTGAGGCTCTTGAGATAGACAACCCCAAGTATAATCAGATTCATATGAAGGATACCAAGCTTTATAAGCTAAAAATGGCACAAAAACACATTATTTGAAGAAATCCAGGTATATCCATGCTAGAAATGAAAGCGGAGCTGGAAAAATACAAGTTTCCTCCATAAGAAGAAAATAAAAAAACCTACCCCTAGAGGAAAGTTCGAATTGGTACTTAGAAAAATTCATGGGGAATCATTCTCATTGAAAGCAGGAAGATTTACCCAATAAAATCCTCCAAATAGGGGACATTATTCATCTAGACTAAGTCAAATTGGCACTAGGGATCAAAATTGGTGAAGGAAACTGATGCTATAGGTTTGCTACAGGAGATTGCTACAGGAGGTGAAGAAGAATCACAAATCCATATAACCATATGCACAACAAATTAACACACAAAAGTTAAATTGGCGGAAAAGGAAAAACACCATCATGTGGTCTCTCATGCTCATGTAATTCACATTATTCAAAAACATTAAAAATACATTTAAATACATGAGTAAGTGGTCTTAAGATAGTGCATCTATCTTAGACTCACTTGGTTGAGACAATTTCTCAACTTATGCACTAATTTAGGAGAGCTAGCTGGAGAGAATCTCTCATCCAAACTAGACTCCTTAGTTTGAGGAATTCTCATGATTTTATTTATTTAATACTTGGATTTATTATTAGTTTTTAAGAGAGTGAGGCTAACATTCCCCCCCCCAATGATAAATAAAAAATGAACAAGGAACCATCTTCCAAGTTCTCAAGTTGATCCTCAAAAAAAATTTGCCTGAAAAATCGCGAGAGCTAGATGTTGAAGAAACTACAATAGGAAGAGACCATGAGTCAGCTGCATGACTGATTCATCTCTGAATGTCACTAGACAACTCCATCATGTGTCAAGCCACAAAAGGATCCAACTATCCTTTTCTTAAAAACAACATCCAGTGTCCACTGACACAATTTGATGAACGGCCACTGGCGTATTTGCTGATGACGATTGCCCACTGGATGATAGAGATGCCCATTGGTTGCTTTGCCGATGTTGTCGATACTTTCAGTCTGACAACCACTTGTCAATTTCATTGACATTTCCCCCCTTTGTCAACTGAAAGGAGAAGGAATCTTCTCCAAAATATATCTGAACTCACCCCCTGTAGGTGTAGGAGTATTTCATTGGTGTACTCCCCCATTCAATTGCACGTGAGTACCATCTTCATTTGACTGTTGGCTACAATATGTGTGAGTGAATCTGATTGTAAAACTTGTACAATCTTTTGGCTGTGGATGACCATTCCTACGGATCAATCCGTGAATAATTTATCTTCAATCTGGCTGACTGTAATTGGTTGTGGCATTTTTCTAATGTATGATTTGACTTGCCGCAATGGCTACAGGATGGACATCAAAACGTTGATTTTCTAGATGACCAGTTCTTTGACAATGAGAACATTTTAGTTTGTCTGCAACTTGAGTTTGTGGGCATTTATGTTTTTCTACAACTTTCTCATGGTTTGTTGATGTTATTTGATCAAGAAACCCTGCACTGATGAACTTGATCGACTTAGAATAATCGTGGATATGCAAGTTGCTTTCATATTTGTCATATCCTAATCCTTGTTGATTTTTGTTACTTTGAATTTCTTCCCATGGCTTGATGATTTGTTTGGAAGAAACTTGAACTCAATCAGGGACCACTTCGACACTTGAAGTTGGTTGGATCAATGACTTGGAATCAACATCTTTATCTTCATCTATATGGATGAATGACTTGGAAACATCACTCTTTTGTTGCAACTCATCTCTTTGAAGTTGCAACTCTAGTTGAAGAAACTCGATCATTTCATGTGCATGTTGAAGATGCACTTGAATATCAGCAAGATTTGTTTTGCTGATGTTCACCATGTTGGCAGTTGATGATAAAATCAAATTATTAAGAATTTGAGATAGTTGAATGTGTGTCACCATGTTAGCTTGCTCACTTCGAATTTAGGCTCGCTTGTACTATTGCTTATTGCTGATGCTTCAAACACTTACTAGAGTTTTATAACTTGATTTCTTGAACTCTTGATTTCATGCTCAATTTATGACGATCTCTTTGCTTGAATGCTTCACTCACACTTTGTGAATGTTTCAATCAACTTCACACTGGCTCGCTTGTTGTAGATGTCGTGCTTTGAACTTTTGCACTTGATTTTGACACGATCGCCATCTTGGTTGTTTGAATGACACACTCGCTTGATTTTTTGTTTGAGTGACATGCTCGCTTGATTTATTTCTTATTGCTCACTTGAAGAATAGAATACACTCATTTGATGATGATTTCTTGTTAGATGGATTGTTTGAACTTGCTTGATTGATTACTAACACTTTGTGCTTTCTTGAATGTACTCACTAAATGTGCTAATTTTAAAAAAAAGGAATGGTGTCAAACGCTGTCCAAAATGAACCCAAGAGAAATGCTTACAATGATTTGAATGACTCAGTTAAAAAACACTGGATTCACTTGGTTTAATTGATTCCCTATCAATTCAAAATTGGGTGTCGGGTCCAACCAAGAATGCACCCTTACAATTCAACTGAATTTGACTTTGATTACAATCCAACTTACGAATTATGATTTGAAAGTTACAGTTTTGTATTGAGCTTATTAAAAAATGGTGCAAGTGCAATTTTCAAAACATTGTTGTTGAATTGCTGGAAAAATTGTTGATTTGGATGATAGCTTGATTGGATGTTGATGTATAAATGACGTTGACAACTTGATTACGTATTGTTTCTTCTTGATTGCTTGCAGTTCGCTTGATTACATAAGCTTGAATGGAATTGATTATGTGCATGCAATGCGCTAATTTTTTGTGTGTACCATATTAGAAAGATACCACAGGAAGGTTAGTGTTAAAACTAGACACAAAAGAAAAACAATATCAAGAATCATGCGCCATCACAAACATACACATGGTGTACCTAAGATCCCCTTATTCAATTTTCGGCGGATATAGGACACAAGCATCCCAAAAATTATGTCTCTATTAAGTAGTGAGTTACATCAACCTTTACCTTCTCAAGCAATGATAATTCAAGCTCACACTCCCTTGAAGCAACTTCTCTTCAAAAAATAAAAGTACACTCTGCTAAAAAGCTTTCTTCAAAATACAACAATGAGCTTTCCCTTTTTAAAAATCTTCACTTATCACTCCAAATTTCAAAATACTTTCACCTTATTGCTCCAAAATGACAAAACTCACACCATACTAAAAAATTTAAAAAACATCAACCTTATTAGAAAATGAATCCCAATCTTCACCCTTATTACCCCCAAAATAAAAAATATTGTATTACTCCGAAAAAATTACAAAATATACCCTCACTATTACATTCTTATCTCTTCATAAAAATTTACTCTTTTTAAAAAAGAATTTATGATCAAGCTTTTCTTCAAAATAATGTAATGAAGTTACTTTAAAGATTTTCTTTTTTTTTTTAAATCCATTCATCCATCATATATTCTTCCAAGATGCGCAGCTAATTTCATTAAACTTTCATCACCTTCACACCTTTATGGTTCACACCACCAGCCTTTCGCTGCGGGGCTGCCACCTCACTGCAAATCGGGGCTGCTGTATTGCAAGGTTAATGACCAAAACCTTTTTCAGAAAAAATCAATATATTTTGTTGCGCTTTGAAATACTGGTCTCTTGGATCAGCTGCGAGTCCTCAATTCTATAGCTAGGGGGTTTAGAGGCCTGGTGTCCACATTTTGAATCTCCAACAAACTATCTCTCCTCTTCACAATAACATACAACTCCGCTGATTTGCATCAATTTAATATAGAAAGGATTAGTCACTGAGCTTGGGCAGAGGAGACCTATAAACCTAATACGTCAGGACATTTAATAACGTGAGGAATAAAGAGTCAAGAAAATCCTCTTTGGCTCCATCCACAAATTCCTTAAGCTGAGCTGACTATCTAACTCTTCCCAAGGAAGGGAGAAAAAATATGGAAGAAAAGAAAATCTTTAGATTATGTACTGGGCAGTGGGTAGCCTTCGGTATCCTCCACCGACTTGAATACAACAAACTTCTCGACAACTTCTATCATCTAGTGATTAGCGAATATGACCATGGACTCGACTTTCGATTTGGAGAACCCATGCCGTCAACATTTACTCACATGCACAACTATAAAATGGAAATCGAACTTCAAATAATCAAGGCCAAAATATGAATGCGTTCGGCCTCTAACCACAATAATTCGTACTTTAAAAAAAATATGTCTACTTTGGGTGCGGGCTTCTACTTACACCCTTAGATTCACCGGATCAAAAACAGATCTCAAACCTTCTCTCGAACACATGATATAACATTACTTCAAAATTTGGCCGAGTTTTCATATAATATCGGATAAAAAAAAATTGGCTCATGATTAAACCTTCTTGAATGGCAACACCCATGGCTACAGTCTTAATGAGTTCACCCCTTTGCTTGGTTGCTTATACAAATTCTTGAATCTTCGGTGCTTAGTGGTACTATCTACGAGAAACACTTTGACAAAGGGAATCTGTCCATGGTAAATGAGATCAAAGAATCCCTTGATGATGTATTCGTTGCAGAGTAGGTAGGATCAGTTATTGCTGTGAGGGATGAACTTTTGTACGGATGAACTTGGATGAGAATAGAACTCAACTGACAAACAAGATGAAACCCATCTATTAGAATTCGTAAGAAAAATAATCCTATGAGCTCAAATCTGGTGCCAAAAAATCCATTTAAAAACTTCCAACACTCAGAATCACTGATATTTGTTGTGATTCGAGAGCTTCCAGACTCTAATTAGGTCGATTTAGTGCTAAAATCGATTGATTGACCATTGGAAAAACAACCCTCCTAAAAACCAGAGAATCTCTAGTTAGCCCTCCAGATTAGCGGATGCTAGAGAAAATATGTGTATGCAACCTGTATCTACGTTTGCATTCTATGGAAAAGCCATGGTTACCCTCACAAAGATTCATTGCTCGGTACATTTCCATGCTGGTAATTTCTTGAAACTCTGCTCCATGTTGGTCATTTCTTAAAACTCAGCTCTAACTAATCTCAGCAGAGCTCTGATACCACATGAAGAAGAATCAAAATGCCATATAACCATATGCACAACAAATTAACACACAAAAATTAAACTGGTGGAAAAGGTAGAGAGCCATCATTTGGTCTCTCATGCTCATGTAATTCACATTATTTAAAATATTTAATAATACATTTAAATACATAAGTAAGTGGTCTTAAGAGAGTGCATCTGTCCTAGACTCACTTGGTTGAGAAAATTTCTCAACTTATACACTAATTTAGGAGAGCTAGTTGGAGAGAATCTCTCATCCAAAATAGACTCATTAGTTTGAGGAATTCTCACGATTTTATTTATTTAATTTAATAATTGGATTTATTATTGATTTTTAAGAGAGTGAGGCTAATAGGAGGTCTGTTATGCTACAAGAGAGAGAAAGAAGTGGAGCAAGCAAACACAGAGACGAAAGGAGAATCTGACCTTCCTTCTTTTTTGGGGCAGAATCTTTCTAAATTCCCAATTAAATAAAATTCAAATGGGATGGATTTTTTTTTAATATATAGGATGCCTTCGGTATTCATTACAAGTGGAATCACTCCAAAATACCCATGCTAACATGTGCTAAAAATAACAAAAAATTACTACTCTAATACCTAGAAATTCAAGAGCTAGTGAGCTAGTTAACCTATCAAATGCTTAACCTAATCAATTTAAATGAAATGGGGTGAGTTTTTTTATGACCTAATAGAAGTGGAATCAACTAAAATGAAGCTCACTAACATTTTCTAAAATATAACAGAAAATTACCTCTATTTTGCTACAAGGGACTTCTAGAAATTCTAGATTTGCAAACTAGTAAAACAATCCGAAGTAGCTCAATGATGAATATTAGTTTTCAAAGTTTTTATAAGGATTCATAATTCTTTTGATTTTGTAAATAACCTGTAAAATTCATTACTTCAATAGTTTAACTCAATCCTACAACAAAAGAAGCTTAAATACTAAACATAGAAATAGGAAAAACAAGAATAAGAAATGCATGTGAATAAGAAGTGAAAATAAGAAATTAAAATTATACAAAAGGGTTGTAAGGCTCCTGAAATGGCCAAGATCAAAGATACTCAGAGTCCTAGGAAAGACACCAAGCTTTAGAAGCTAAAAATGGCACCAAACTTCATTATATGAATCTATCCAAGTACATCCCTGCTAGAAATGAAAGTGGAGATGCAAAAATACAAGTTTTCTCCACAAGAAGAATAAAAACAGTACCTGCCCCTAGAGGAAAGTTCAAATTGGTACTTATGCAAATTGATGGGGAATAATTATCCTTGAAACTAGGAAGATTTCCCCTCCAAAATCCCTCAAATAGTGGATCTAGTTCCCAACACTAGGAATTTGCATTAAATGATAGGGAACACATTCCTAGATTTTCTCAATCACTCGATCTCTAGAATTTGTCAATAATTTCATGATATTTTTTTTCATTTATCTTGCAATATTGATCCTCGTGTAGTAGTGAGAAAGTCCTAGATTATCTCCTCCTCCATATCTTCATAATGTTCCCAATATTCTCACAATATTCTTCAAAATTGAATAATATTATGCACATAATATGCAATCATCTCTAAACCTCCTTAAGAACATATTAAAGAAAAAACAAATTATTAAGTGTAGAAGGAGAGGTTTAATATAGCCTTTAAGTTCCTATGAATGGCTAGATGGGCCTTAATTTGTGTCTAATTTAGAGGCCCATCAATATTCAAGTCTTGATATAGGAAAGGCTACAACACTTAATGAATATTCAATTATGCACAAAGCTAAGAGCTTGGTGGGACCCAAGCCATGTGGTTGCTGATGTGATTCCATAGTGCTATGCCATGTGGTAACTAGATTCAACCCTTTGGTGGGGAAATGTGGTAAAAAATAGGTGACATGTCACTTGTAGAGGAGGCCACATGGATAGTGCAATGCAACATGACATCGAAGTGACATAACCTAGTAGTTTTAGAAGAAAATAAATGAGAAAAATCCATGGAAAATGTTCTAGGACATGTTGACATGATAGGGGGACAATCTCAGTTGGATGCTGATGTTGCCCCAATGCTTTTAGAAAGTGGACAATATGAAATCCATGGGGTAAATTGTTTGATGGAACAAACACATTTCCAGGTAAGAGATAAAAGAGTGGTTTTGTCCCAGGGAATTTATATGATGATGTCAATGAGTGAGGATACTTCATTTAATCCAGGTTATCAATACCTCCATTGGATGTGTACAATTTATCAACCGAGGGGGCATGTGTGTACATATATATATATATATATACACACACACACACACACACACACACACACACAACAAGGGGTGGAACAGTTACGAGGATGAAATGGTATAACAAGGAGTTCTACGCTGGCACCACATAGGCGCCACATGGTAGGAGGTTATTGGTCAAAGCTTTAAATGGCCGTAACTTTTGACCTGAGAGTTATATTGAGGAAAAATTTATATCACTCAAAATCTTCCGATAAGCAAAACACAATATCAATGTTTATTTGAGGTTGCAGAGAGATTGAAAAATCACAAAATTTTAAGACCCCATTTCCATGACAGGACTATGAAGGTCAGATCAATAATAGAAATGCCTCGTTGTACACTTAGTGTGGGATTTAGGATTGAAGGGGGAATTTTATAAAGTGGTGTTAGAGAAAAGGTTCGATGATAGGAATTTGGGAATAAATATTGGAAATTTTTTGTATAGTGATGTAAGAGTATAAGGTTTTATGACTTGGCATATGGAGATGAAATGGATCTCTAGCTATGAGTAAACTATGTTGATGTGACTGTCATTTTGTGGTGTTTATAACATTGGGTTGTGGATTTCATGTTTAATAAAATGATGTTTCTAACATGTTACTTTGATAAATGGATGCATATTTTATGTGTTTCTATCTTGCATCTTGATGTTTTTGATAACTTATTTTTGTGATCTTGGATGTTTGTATTTCTTCTATTTATTGCATAAGATTCCTACATGGTTGTGTGTATGGAAGTTTGTAGAGTGCGGACACTTTTGGCTAAAGTGTGTTTCTTTGCATTACTGGAATGAAGTTTGCATGTAAATGTTCACACGATATGATGAATCTGAGGAAATGCCTGTGTTTCTTGATTCTATTAAATGCTAGGTCAATATGTGTGTGTGTGTGTGTGTGTGTGTGGCTTATTGGGATGGAGGAAACCCATGGCTTGTATGTTATGTGGTGAAGAGCCTTAGTGGATTGGAGGCATTGTAATGTGTGACTCTATTAGGGAGTGGGTTGTTTCATTGATTGCTTACGTGTGCAAGTGAGAGCTAGTTGTGGCGTTGTGGTTGTTTGGTAGTTATATGTCAATTGAAGATTGTGAATTGCATGCATCCCAGGATGAAGTTTATAAAGGTGATAATTATGAATTATAGTGTTGGACAATGATTATTTATTAGTCTCTTTCTAACTGTCCATTTTAAGGTTGAAGATTCCATGGTTGATAGCCTTGGTGAGGAGGCCGAATTCAATTGTTGATGCCAGTCTTGCTAGAAGGTTGAATATAGTTTTCTATTGATTGTCTTGATAAGTAGGCTGATTTTAATTAATGTTATTGTTCTTCATAAAAATATTAATTTTTTAAATCAATGATGACATGATGGTAAACCTATTAATATACACATGTATGTATTTCTGTTTTCAAACCCATGCTTATGTAGATGTTTAATTTGTGTCTTAATTTGAGACATGTAACTAATAATAATTTTGAAGATCTGTGAACAAATATAGGGTAACATGCTTGGCTTAGCATGGAAAGGTTGTATTTGGTATGTTTATTTAGATTTTAGCAATGCACTAAAAACTGAATGTGTGTGGTGGTGCATAGGAACACTCAGTAGCATAAAAAATAGAGCGTGCTACAACATGATATGGACTGAGTCCTTGAAGAACAAGATAATGGAAAATCCCTTGAAAGAGAAGAGGAATACAAGAAATTGAAGAATGAGCTTAGGGGCTCCAAGAAAGATAATAGAAGGTTCATTGTGGAGAAATGATAATAGGTAAGGTTGAACACCACGCTGATGCAAAATCTGTCCTCCTAATAAGAACTCTTACAACACAGTTCCACCCTTTGATATGTGGAAAAATGTCCCACTGATAGGGCCAAAAGGAGGCCTCGTAATGCTAAAATGGAAAGGAACATTATTTTACATTGGCATTGTGGAGGGGAGCATGCAAAAAGGAATTATCCTAAAAGGCAGAAAAAGAGAGAAAGTAGTCCCTTCGACCCACAATGACACGAATTAGTAGCATACAATGCTGGGAAGGAGGGGGAATTAAATCAATCTCCTTGATATATGAATATATTGAAAATAGCCCCCTATGAATATTTTGAGGGATTTTGAGACTTCTAGGTTGCCATAAAACCTTGGGAAAAGTGTTGGACTAATTTATGTGTATATACACATTCATATATGATGATGGATGATACATGGTATATAAAAACTCATGGGAATGGGTTGATGTGGAAGAATTAGATGCTTCATATGTTTTACACCTAGTTTATTGGCTTCTTATATTTAATTCTAAGTTTTACTGTTTTGCATATCAATCATATGTATGCCCATTGTGTTTTTCTTGTGATTTTACGATTATTTTCATGAAAATCTATTTGTTCTTTCACTCATTTCCTATTGAGTTTTCCTTTCTTATTTCATGATTTGGGGCCTTGGGATTATTTTCTGGGTGGAAGGAAAGCCATGAAGCTCTGGGGAAGGACTGAGTGGAAACAAACAAAATTATGCAACCTAGGTAAGGCCCTATGTATAAATAACGATAATTGATGGAAAAGAGAATAGTTAGAAATGGGCAGTCTGTACTGAGCATGGCTAAGAACATATTGAATAATTTCCAAGATATATGGAACACCAATTGGGAAAATCAACTAAAGAAAGGCCATCGTTGGTGTATGTTGGAGCATCACTTGTTAATGTGACAACATGCATGAAAGAGAAAACATATGCAGGCTAAAAATTCTCTATGTGTGAACAATATGAGCAAGAAATACTGAGTCTATTAAATTGTTGATTGTTGCAACGAAAATGATATTATTTGATAACGTTGATGGTGGTAGCTGGTAGAGAGGTGAAATCAAGGCATTTCAGTGGCAAATTCCTTGGCTGTTTTGGGAAATATTGTTCTAAACTTTATAAATGCCTTGCATTGATATACATGGTTCTCTTAACCTTGACATTACTATCTCTCTCTCTGTCTTTGTCTCTCTCTCTCTCTCTTGATATATATATATATATATATATATATTAATGAACATTATTAAGAACTAAATGAATATATGAAAATGCAATTGCAATTGAAAGGTTGTGTTAGGAATCATTCTTGTGGAAGGATGATTGGTTATTCTTATAAAAATTGATGACCATATTAATGGTATGATTAGGATGACATAATGGATTTTTTCCAATGGGATTCCATGTTGTGTTGGGAATCCATTAAACAAGTGGGAATTCTTATGTTAAGTATTTTTATTTTCATGCGTGCATGTTTATATTATGTTATGACCAAAAACTGTTGAAGGTTATGTCAACAGGCATACTAACTACAAACTGGATCCTTGGTCAAAGGATGGGGCACATATACCATTGAGTGTTGCCTTGGGATAATTTACAACTCAATACATATAATTTGACTATTCCAATACCTATAGGTAGACTGCTCGAAATTGGGGGTTGTTTGGATTGATATTAGGACAAGTAGACTTCTCAGAATATGGATTGCCTGAGCCTAGGAGTTGTGATGGGAGTTGTGATGATGGGGAAGTCATGGTCATGTGTGAATTGTGCATTTTTATAAGATATAAATTATATTATGTCTATTATATATATGTGCATGTTTGTGTATTAGTTTATATATGATATTTGTGATGCAGAGTTGTAATGATAAGGAAATTGTGATGGGAGTTGTTATGGTAAATAATATTACTATAGATAGAAGAATATTGGGATTGGTAGTTTCCAATGGTCTTATTTACAATATATTTTCCATTATATTCTTGGAGGGTTTGGTAATTGATCTAATGCATATGGGCCAAACACTCAAGAACACATGGAGCACCTCTCCCACTAAATGCTCATCGAGTTTGGCAATCAATCATGTGTGTGTGTGTGTGTGTGACTAGAAGATAAGATAAAAGAAGTCTAAAGATTGCATGGAGTGTGTACACCACTAGATGTTGTGAGGTTTTGTACCCATCATAGTGCATTTTATTTTAAGACGACATGGAACTATTTGACCACTGCTGAGTGCTATCTGAGCTTCGAAAATCACTCAGTAAATGTGAATGAAAGAAGAAAAATGAATGCCAAAGAGAAGTATCCATATTCCAATTGATTTAATGAATTTCTAAATTATCACAATGACTTACTTTTATTTAAAATTTGATATATGATGGGTTTTTTTACAAATTAATTTGGTGTGGCTATGATGAAAAGTAAGTTATGTTGCAAGGATTAGCCTCATGGAGAGTTTTCCTTATAAGGGTATGTTTTAAATTTATTACAATTTTACAATGATGAATCTCATGAGAGATTGTATGCCATGACGTACGAGATAATGGTAACTATTTGGTTTGGGTTAATGGAGTTGGTTGCAAGTTTAGATAACAAAAATGACAAAGGTTTTAACACACACAATGATATGTTGCATTTTAATATTTTAGGAATAGGGCCATTCCAAGACACTAACACTGGAAATTGTCCACTGATTTCCATGAAGTATGTGATGACCAAAATTAATATATTAAGGTAGGGAAATACCTTGTTTATGAAATATTCAAATGCAAGTAAACCTTTCTAATCAATGAATCACTTGAGAGACTGGGAAGCAGAGAAGGGGATGCTTGACCTTGGAAGGTGAGTGGCTACACAAAAAAGGAACTACATTATTAGTGGTACTAGTATTTAGAAAACATGATGCCGGAAAATAATTTTGTTTAGAAAGGGTCATGGTTATGACTAATTTGAATTAGATGCACATTGGGTGTGTCCTAGGAAGCAATATGCCAAGATTGTTTACTAAGGACATAAGGAGTGCAAGGGACAACAATGTTAGATATTAGAGGCAAGCATCACTCCAAGAAAATGGGCAATGTTGTTAGGCTCGATTGAGTGCAGAAAAAGCACTAGAAAATACAAAAGATCCACTAAAAATGGATGATTTAATGAATTTTATGGTCATTGAGTTGTTGGGTGAAAAAATATATATGTAAAATATAATTCCAAGCTGAAGTATATTTAGAAAACTCATAGTCATTTTATTCTTGGGAATTAAGCATGTTTTGTAATTATATTAAAGTATAGAACATAGAGGATGGTGTTTCCCAAAGGGGTTGTGTTTAGGTTATTCCTCTATTGTAAATTATATATCAATTTTGTTATAATTACAATGGTTTAGATATGGGATACAAATTTTAGATCTTGGGGAGGGATATTGCTTGAGGAAGCTTGGTTGTTTTTAATGTTATTCATAGAGGTTGAATGATGTGCCTTAGATGGTCTAATGATGCCTTAATTCTATCTAGAAAATAGAGAATGAGTCGATACTCCTCTTGGGAAAGTCCACAAGAAAAAGAGGACAAAAATTAATTTCGTTGAATATTTTTGCATTGGGATGAGTGCAAATGAAGAGTTTCATTCTGTTACAACCATAATGATGGGAAGAAAGTAGGGGAGGGAGAATGCCATTAAGACAAGCCATGAGGATGTAGTGGCAGAGTGAACTAAAGAGGTCAAAGGTCAAAACGACTAAACAAAATCATGCAAAAGAAAAGGGTAATCTGACCGGGGGGGCATCCATTCAGGAGTGATGAGGAACACTAGAGTTAGTCATCAAGGGGGCAGAATGCCTAAGTAGGAGAGGAAAAATGAAAAGAGAATAAAGTAGAGAGAGTTGAGAAGGATAATATGGTTACGGAAGTAGCCCAAATGAAGAAACTCAGGAGGGCTTACTGGTTGAGAATCACATAGAAGTGGCTTTCCAAAGGAAAAATGAACCCACTAGAAGTGGCTCACCTTAAGAATAATGAACCCACTATAAGTGGATTTCCTTAAGACTAACGATCCCATAGGTAAACTTGTGGATTAATGAACCTACTAACCAAGGGAGAGACACCTAGATGCTGGAAGGTTGATGAACCACCAGGTGTACATGCAACCGATAACACTAGTGATTGCACTCATTGATGAACTACATAGAGAGGAGGTCTCTATGTTTCTATAGTTACTTGTACAATTCATGAAGCTTTGTATGATAGAATGATAATTCTCACTTTGTGGTGATCGAGATAAAGGCCTATAGTGTAACAAATGGGAATCACAAAGAGCAATTGCTTGTCTTAGGGCTAATGAACCCACTTACCTAAGAGGAAGGGCTTGGTTCACTATATACAAGTGATGAATGCCTAATTTATAGCTAGTCCTTGGATTCCCTATTTTCAGTTTGACTTCTTGATTTTCTAGTGAGTAGAGGTGTTGTAACCTTTGGAATCCCTATTTTAGCTACCAACACTAGTTTTATTTATCTAGGAAGTCTTCCTCAAGCTCCTAAATCTTGCTCAGTAGTGATTGGCTACAAAAAAGGTTGAATTCTAGGCCAATATAAGACTGGGTGGAGAGTTGAAGTACCAATATTAGTTGCCAAGGCCTTCATTATAAATGCTTATTATGTTCGATGTCTCATTGAATTTTATATGAATTTTTGTTGGTTTATTTCAATTCCATTATGAATGTGAGGAATGTTTATTACTTGAATGAATAGGAAATGTTGATTTCTTGTGTAATGTCTCATGAATAGTTTAAATTCATTTATTGATTATGAGCGTTAAATTGGGCTTAATGACTTAAATATAGAGGATTTGTGAATATTTTTGATAATAGGAGCTTGAAAACCATCTAAATGGCCTAAAAATAAGAGATGGATAGTTTCTATTTCTGATTAAATTATTGCATCTGAATGGTTTTAATAATGGGCCATTATTTGTATTGTTAAGCTAAGGAGAGATAGGTTATGATGGTTGAGTCAACAGAGCCTCGAATCATATATCTATATATATATATATATATATATATATATATATATATATATATATATATATATATATATATATATATATATATATATATATATATATATATATAGATATAGAGATATATAGATATGTATATATATATATATATATATATATATATATATATATATATATATATATATATATATATATATATATATATATATATATATATATATATATACATATATCCTGGTATGTGTGCATCTAATCTCAATAAGCATAGTTCCTTTTAAATATGTATATATAGCAAAGCTCAGTGAGTGTGAAATCAATTGTGTTGATAGTCAAAATTGGTGCATGATCCCAAACCATATGTTAGCACTGACACTAGTGGAAAGGGTTCATATGACTAAGCGATATATCCATCACTTTGAATCCTGGTCCATGCCATTTTAAAATCAAGGACACATGTGATTTGAATAAAAAAGTTAATGTAATTACGTCCTAGGGTATTCACATATTAAGATGAGAAAAGCTACAACATTTAACATAAATTCAACTGTACACAAAACCAAGAGCCTGGTGGGTTTTGGCCCATGTGGTTGTTGAGGTGGACCCATGTTAACATGGTGCCACAGTGGTATGCCACATGGCATCTAGATTCGACCCTTTTGTGGGGATGAAAAACTAAAAGTAGTTTCCACATGGAACTCCCACAGGAAGCCACATGGATAGCATGATGATAGCATTACATCAGAGTGATGTCACCGTGATGCTGACATCACCCTGGTGGCTTCAAAAGGATGGGAATGGTAAAATTATTAGGGAAAATGTTCTGACACACATCAACATGACAAGGGAATGACATTACCTTGATGTTGCCATCAACTTGCCAATTTTTACAAGGGGACATCGAGAAATGCTCGAGGTAAATTGTTTCGTGGAATGCAGAAATTGCCTCCTAAGTGACGAAAGAGGGGTCATATCATGGGGTATTTAAATGGTAATGTCAGTGAATGTGGGTTCTTAATTTAATCTAGGCCATTGATCCCTTGGTTGGATGTACGCCATTTATCAACCGAGCAGTCATGTCCATATATATATATATATATATATATATATATACACCAAGGGGTTGACCAATTAGGAGGATGACCTAGCATAATGAGGAGTGTTATGTGGTAGAACTAAATGACATGGCATGAGGTTATTGGCCAAAAAATTTAAATTCCCATAAATTTTGATCGAGGAGTCAGATTGAGGAAAAATTGTTGAGATATGTAACTAGGTTCGATATTCATAATGACACATGTAATCATGATTTTATGTATTTTATGAAAAAGAGAAATAAATTATTTTTATTTTTATTATTCAGGCATGGGCTTCATGCTCGGGGATATTATGTTTTATAGATAAAGCGCCCACTAAGTGTTTCTAGGGCTCGACATTAAGTCTACAAGTCAGTTGAGTCATTGCCATGTATCGAAGACCCTTTTGGGCATGTTACATATTGTAAATATTTTTTTTTTGAGTCAAAACTAGAGTCAAATATGCTCCAAGACCTCACCATGGTGCAAAGAATAAGTCAGCCTCTATGAGAGGACAAGTTAGCCTAAACTTAGCAATTCAAGAAAGACCTATAGATAAGGGAGACTTAGATCTCACTTAGAGGACTCACTCACTTCACTCAAGTTCGATCAAAGAAGAGAAAAAGGTGCGAAGAAGAGAAGGAAATGAAGGAGAAAATAAGAGCAAGAATTTTGGACTACTGTGGGCTACTAATCTCCACACGTGAAAAGGTTAGGGCATAAAATTATCATTTTTTTCAAGCCAAGTTTCCAGGGAGAAAGGACCACTCCAAGAAAAGGTGAAAATAAGGAAAAACATCATCTCTTCCACACGTGGAAGTTATAGGGTTTTTGCAGAAGAATTTGCTAGAAGGTCAAAGTTTCAGAAGAATCTACTAGGAGGTTAAAGTTGTAGAAGAATCTGTTAGGGGTCAAAATTGCAGAAGTTGTTGAGGTCAAATTTGCTAAAAGGAAAACTCATCAAGGATGAAATGTTTGACTTGTTCTTCAAGGGGCCTTGGACATGGGTCATAAGTCTTGGTATTCATTAAATATAGTTCAATAAGAAGATCAAATTTCTTGTGGGTTTTCCTCTCAAGTGGGTAGGTTTGGTCCCTGGCTAATCACCTATATCTTGTGTCCTCTTGTCTTATTTTTATTCACAATTTGGTAGTTGTTTGACAAAAAGAACACCAAATATAATCAAGTGAGAGAATAAGGTAATTAAGTTAAGTAAATACATCACAAGGAGTTATCACAGTAAGAGAAATCACCTAACTTGCTGCCCCTAGATTTATCAACATGTTATCAAAGAAAAGGTGACTTCCTCAAGGAAAGGAAACTTAAAGAGGGATACTCAAGGGGAAGGCACAAGAATATTATCTGGGAAATGTCAAGAGAATCAATCATCAAGGACTAACCCTCTCATCATCTTGAATAAAGTAATTAAGGAGCATCAAAGAAGACCTAAAAACCTTAGCTCATTCATAGAAGGGTTCTTCAATTGAAGCATTCTTGGGAATCCTACACATTGAAAAATATTCATCACAAAGAAAATAATACCTTAGGGACCTGACATCAACTCAATCAAATAAATACTCTAAAATTGAAGAACCTTGGGAAAACTACCACATTCTATGTTATCATCCAAGGAAGCAAGAATAGGTGGTGTCATCATCATCAAGGAATCAATGTGACCTCCCTCTCTTTGAGTCAAGGATCACATTTGAAGGAAGACATATTCCTCAATAAGACATTTTCTATCATCAACATCATCAAGAAAGGAATTAAGTTGAAGATATCATCATCAAAGTATCATCTTCACTTGACAATAAGTATCATTATAACTATGTCTGAATCTATCAAAATGACTTCATTTTTCAAGGAAAGTAAGAAATTGGTTGGGTCATCAAATTTCATTGGATGGAATAAGAGGACAAATTTGATCCTAATATAAAAAGAAGTCATTGGACATGTTAAGGGTTTAATTATCAAACCACCAAAGGAAGAAGCTCAAGCTCTAGAAAAGTATATGTAGGGGGAAATAAGGGCTTGAAAACTCCTTATAGAATCAATTAAGGACTCTCTCATCCCTTTTGTAGAAAAATTGGAAAAGTAAAAATACATCCATGGCAAACTAGTAGAATTATTCTCTGTAAGAATTGTAACATAAGTAATATCTTTGAGAAACGATATATATAATATAAAGGTATCAAAAGTAGAAGGAATACCCTCTTATCCTATGAGGGCATTAGAATTACAGGATCAACTACAAGAGTTCAGAGAGATCATGTCCAATAAAGAGATGACCACAATTGTGCTCAATACACTACCGGAGGAATGGGGAAACTTTGTATCAAGAATCTAAGGAAATAAGGAAGTTACCCCATTCGATGAAATTTGATAATTGTGTAATATTGAAGAAACAAGGTTGAAGGATAAAATCGATGTAGGATCAAACGAGAAAGTTCAAGCATTTGCTGCCATGGCTAGGAGGAAAGAAAAATTTCCAAATTTTGGTCTACATAAAAGGAAGAATACGTTGAAAATAATACTGAGAGGGGGGGGGGGTGAATCAGTATTATCAAATCAGATACTTTTCATTTTTGATACTCAGATTTATATACGCATCTTCAGTTCAGTATATCCGCGTATATACGCGACTCTGTTAAATGCAACTAGCATACATACAGTAATCTTATGATTCAGTTAGCTTATCTTTAGTAATTGCATCAGAACATTATTAACCATATTAACAGTAAACAGGTGCAGTAAAACAGAACAGATCATCACACATAAGAAGCACACATGAACACCATGATATAAGGTGGAAACCCAATGTGGGTGAAAACCACCTGCTGCAATTCGTCTCTTTCTTCCTTTAATAAGAAACTTCTTTTGCAATGTATTGGTGCAGTCCTTTACCAGCATACAGGTTGCAACCTGCACAGGGCTACAACCCTCTCTCATTTTCCAGCTTCCTTTGGAAGGGAGCTACAACCCATTTAGCTCTTTCACTAGCCAAGATACTAGTACGTAGGTGCTGACCTACAGAAGGCTACAACCTTCTTTTCTTCCAGGGACCACGTTTCATACATTTTCAGATTGGATCCATAAGTACAAAACAATCACTGCTGCAATACAATCATCAACTTATACTTGCATCATAAATCTCTAAATCACTCGATACTGAATCACTGAAACCCTGTCATCAAAACACAGAACATAAACCAAAGCCCAGAACTCTGCAACAACCACTAGAATCAACAACAACCTGAAACACCAAATATCATAATGCATACGCTACTTGACTATATAAAAACCGCGTGTATACGCGCTTTCACCAGAGACAACCCGCATACAGATCTAAATATAATTACTTATACCTTTGTTGTCATATCCAACCCGAGCCAAGCATCACAAACCTATAAGGAGCAATGCTAGATCTTCCCACTTCGTTAGACATCCATTCCTTGCATACCCTTTTGCCTAATGATCTTCTGCTTATATAGGTTAGGCTTCTCTCAATACCATGGTCCAAAACCATGTAGAAACAATACCATGGACCCAATACTTGGGATCAACACTTCTGACAAGATACCATGGTCCACAACCATAGGTTCAAATACCGAGGACTAAATACCATGGACCAAAACATACGTTCTCCCACATGTACGCGCTTTTCCTTATGTGAAAGTGTGTGTATATGCATACGCATCTTTGGAACATCTAACCTGCGTGTATACACAACTTTGTCACAATGAACCTGTGTATATCTCTCTCTTGACCTGATTTACTAAGATCTGTCCTCTGATTAAGTTGCCATCACCTGTATCAACCTTTGAGTGAGTTTCCATCAAGGGCAACACTTATATCATAATGCCAACAATCTCCCCCTTTGGACTTGATGGCAACCACCACACCAAGTCACTCTCCCCCTTTGACATCAAGGGCAAAGGGCAGACCAAGAAGTTCTTTCCCTCTGCTGTTCATACGCCCCCTAAGTACCTATTGAAATCTCTGATTGGGCTCCCCTTTGTATATGCCAAGTTGGATCAATCCATCCATGCTCCCCCTAAGCAGATGCAAGTTCTAAGACCAGCAATCCATTCAAGACCATGATAGTCATTAGCCACTATCATACATCATATATGATCTACACCATAAGAATCAACATCCAAACCTGCAATACCATTCCTTTTATCAAACAGTAAGATGTATTATTTAGCTTCATAAACATCATCACCAACTTCTAACCATAATGCCAAAAATGCATTATTTGAAGTATATGCTCCCCCTGAGCCTGTGCCAACCATTACATATCATGACCAAACCATTTCCTGAGTCTGTTCTGCTGTCTTTCCTTCTGATCTCCATATACGCGACTATGCACCCTGTAACTCACGTATATACACGACTTATCTTCATTATATCAGAATATGCAAGATGGAATACTGAATTTCTTCACTTTCAGTTTCCCCTGTGTCTGTTATGTCAACTAACTGAGTTATGTCACACCTTTCTGTCTCTAATTCCGTCTTCTTCAATTCCTGGAACTGTGATGATGTATGGTCCTCTTGTTTTGAATTTTGAAATTTGCTCCTGCATTCCCTTGCTTTATGTCCAAGTCTATTGCATGTATAACATCTTACATATTTCATGTTCCTTCTATTGAAATCAATTGCTTTGTGTCCAAACGCATTGCAGGAAAAACAATATCCTCTGAAATACCTGCAATGTGATGATCTTTTGTGATGGTCTTGAACCATTCTACTTCTACATCTAGCTGCAACATGTCCAAGATTATGACATACATAACATTCAACATTATTCAGTGGATGAAATAACCGTCTATCACTTCCATAGTTAGGAGAAAAGGATTTTCTTTGAGGAATTTCTTTCCTTGGCTGTTCCTTGAGCATTTCAGATTTCTCATTAGAGTTTCTTGCCTCAGCTTGTCAGCTATATTCACCTCCAATAGATTCATAAAAGCCAAGACCAGTTTTGATAATAGGGGATCTTTGACTACCAAGGATGTCATCCAAAATCTTAGTACTATCTTGAAATCGCAAAAATTTATCCTTTTCTTGTAATTTAGCTTTTATGATATTTACCTCAACTTGATGTTGTTCTTCCTTTTCCAGATACTGTTTCCTTAGGTCTTCTTCAACTTCTCTTCCTTCTTCCACTTGCTGCTTTAATTTGATCACTTCATGTTCTTGTTCTTCAAGAGCTTCTCTATTCTGCTTCATAGATTTTTCAAGATCTTCTTTTAGAGAGAGGATCTTTGATTCAAGTCTCTGAATTATTATGCTCTGATCTTTTACTATATCCTACAATTTCTCCCTTACCCTGGTTACTGACTCCAATTGTTCATTTAATTTGGTAACTTCTTCAGTTTCTGCATCCTTATTTTCATATGCCATGAGACTTCTAATGTCTTCACTACCATTTGATGAGTAATTACTTTTAACATGGGTATAATTGCTTCTATTACCTTCTTCACACATCTTTCCTTTGTTATGGGGGAATCTAGCAACGTAGTGACCAACTCTACCACATGAAAAGCATTTGAAAGGTAGCTTACCTTCGAACCGTCCAGTTCCCCGTTCAAGATTCTTGACAAAATTTACCTCATCTTCTTCTCCTGATATGTATCCTGATGCTTCCAGTGTGGCTTCTGATGGTCCCTCTTTTCTCATCTCAAAAATAGTTAAGATTCTGTGAAGCTGTGACATGGTGATTTTCTGCAGATTCTCCTTTTCTTCTATGGCAGACACTTTGGAATCAAATTTAGCAGACAGGGATCTCAAAACCTTTTCAACTAAGACAACTTCTTTAAATTCTTCACCCAAATTCCCCATACAATTTACAATCTTATCTATACGCAGGAAGTAATTAGCTATGCTTTCATTACTATGCATCTTAAGGTTTTCATACCAGATTCTGAGAGTTTGAAGCTTTGCTCTTTTCACCTGTTCATCTCCTTCCTAGCTTAGAATGATTTTGTCCCATATTTCCTTAGCTGACTTGAAATGCATGACCTTCATAAATTTTGATTGTGTCAAACTTCCCCATAAGATAGTAACAGCTTTGGCATTGAGCTCATATTGCTTTTTCTCTGCTGTATCTGTAGGAATTGCTGATGGGTATTTGTATCCTCCTTCCACGATTCCCAAAACTTCTGCTCCAAGAGATTGTAGATATGCCATGGTTCTTATCTTCTAATGGGTAAAGTTGTTCCCATCAAAGATTGGTGGCCTGATGTTTGCCTCTCTTTCTGGATTAGCCATTCTGATGGATATTTCCTTCAAGTGATCAAGCTTCTTCTAAAGGACCTGCTCTGATACCAATTGTTGAAAATAATACTGAGAGGGGGGGGGGGGGGTGAATCAGTATTATCAAATCAGATACTTTTCATTTTTCATACTCAGATTTATATACACGGCTTCAGTTTAGTATATCCACGTATATACGTGACTGTGTTAAATGCAACTAGCGTACATACAGTAATCTTATGATTCAGTTAGCTTATCTTCAGTAATTGCATCAGAACATTATTAACCATATTAACAGTAAACAGGTGCAGTAAAATAGAATAGATCATCACACATAAGAAGCACACATGAACACCATGATATAAGGTGGAAACCCAATGTGGGTGAAAACCACCTGCTGCAATTCGTCTTTTTCTTCCTTTAATAAGAAACTTCTTTTACAATGTATTGGTGCAGTCCTTTACCAGCACGCAGGCTGCAACTTGCAGAGGGCTACAACCCTCTCTCATTTTCCAACTTCCTCTTGAAGGGAGCTACAACCCCCTTAGCTCTTGCACTAGCCAAGATACTAGTACATAGGTGCTGACCTACAGAAGGCTACAAACTTCTTTTCTTCTAGGGACCACATTTCATACATTTTCAGCCTGGATCCATAAGTACAAAACAATCACTGCTGCAATACAATCATCAACTTATACTTGCATCATAAATCTCTAAATCACCCAATACTGAATCACTGAAACCATGTCATCAAAACACAAAATGCAAACCAGAGCCCAGAACTCTGCAACAACCACTAGAATCAACAGCAACTTGAAACACTAAATCTCATAATGCATACGCTACTTGACTATATAGAAAATGCGTGTATACGCGCTTTCACTAGAGACAACCCACGTACAGATCTAAAGATAATTACTTATACCTTCACTGTCATATCCAACCTGAGCCAAGCATCACAAACCTATAAGCAACAATACTAGATCTTCCCACTTCGTCAAACATCCATTCCTTGCATACCCTTTTGCCTAATGATCTTCTCCTTATATAGGTTAGGCTTCTCTCAATACCATGGTCCAAAACCATGTAGAAACAATACCATGGACCCAATACTTGGGATCAACACTTCTGACAAGATACCATGGTCCACAACCATAGGTTCAAATACCGAGGACTAAATACCACGGACCAAAACATAAGTTCTCCCACATGTATGTGCTTTTCCTTGCGTGAAAGTGCGTGTATATGCATACGCGTCTTCAAAATATCTAACCCGTGTGTATACGCGGCATTGTCACAATTAACCTGCGTATATCTCTCTCTTGACCTGTTGTACTAAGATCTGTCCTCTCATTAAGTTTCCATCGCCTGTATCAACCTCTGAGTGAGTTGCCATCAAGGAAAACACTTGTATCATAATGCCAACAGAATATTGATATGTCGAATATCCAATGTTACAACTATCAGGAATATGGTAATTTTAATAGAGATTTTCCTACATTGAAGAAGGACAATAATAAAAGAAAAGAAAGGAATGAAGCCCATATCACTGAAGAAGTGGAAGAACCTGAAAAGAGGAAATCAAAGAAGGGGGAAGTGAAATATCTCTACTATGAGCAAGATAATCTCCTTCACTTAGTTTTAGAAAACATACCTATGATGGTAGGAATAATCACAAGAATAACAGGATGCACTAGAATTGTAGTTGATATGACTTCATCATAGAAGGAATGGAAGGATAGCTGAATGGTGGGCTCTAGTATTGTAGCAATTATGCTGCAACTCTTGGGACTCCCTTCTTTACTTTTATCAACCCGGTAGTTTGTAACAAACTTGGAAGCGACGGTGCTATATGCACAAGTACTAGCTCTCACTGCAGGCTGTCACTTGATCGGCTGGCACAAGTTCACGAGGAGCTTAAGCCAAGTTATATGAGTTCTTAGAAGAAGCTTTTAACTGTGATGGATGAAATATAACTCAAAAGAGGCTAATCTACTTGTAGAAAGAAGCTGAAAGCTGAAAGGAAATGTAAACCCTAGAAAACCCTAGTTTTACGAACTAACCCTACTGGTGCAAGGAAAGAGATGAAGGCTACTGAAATGGATGCCATTGAATCCTAGAAAGTTAAAATGCATGTGACTAAGCTACTTCTGAAGGAAAATGTGGAAAAATCATCTTTTTGTATTTTTGAGTAATTTTGCAGAATTATTATGCATGTGCTTTAACTGTTTTTGACTGTGTAGAGGTTGATTGGTGAAAGGAAATGGAGTGGGTGCTTGCAAGAGGTTGGAAAGGTGAAAAGAGGGCTTAAGGGGTCCCTAGCACCCTTCCAGAGAGTTTCACAGTGGTCAGATCTTGAGAAACTGTTCACATGATCTTCTACAGGAAGTTTGTAAGGGTTCTACAGGATGTTCTACAGGAAGAACCGAGAGAGGATTTTTGAGGGTTGATGGAGGAAAAATGGTGGGAAAGTGGAAATGGAGGATGGATGAGGATGTGAAGAGGTCTAGGACATGGTAAATGAGGCTAAGTAGTGATTAAGGTGGTTGAATTTGTTCAAGGATGGAGGGAGAAATGTTGCACAAGAATGTAGAAATTAGGGCAAACCGGGAAAGTGTGGCAAATGAAGGGAAGGAATATTGGATTAGCGGTTGGATCAGGTTGTATGATGGAGGAAGGGTAGGCAGGGAGGTATCACAGGTGTTATGAACACTATTTTCCAAAACTGATCAAGAAAGACTAGGAAAACCAAAGATCTAGCTATTTTGACCTAATTTGACCTAAAACCGGAAACATGATGAAAAAAAGTTTATTGGTAGAAAATCATGCAAGATAACTATGGAATCTAAGCAAGAAAAGATTCTAAAAATTAAATTACAACTGGTATCAACTTCCCTAACTAAAAATCTAACACTAGCAATTGCATGAAGAGGCAAAAACAATGCTTTTGTGGCAGCAAGTCTGCCTTGGTCTCAACTCATGGTCCCAAGGAGGGAGAGGTGAGATCAAGGATTTCTTGATGGCCTTTTTGTAGATTGTTTCTGTTACCAAACTATCAAATCAACCTGAAGCATGAAAAGCTATTTTAATCATCAAAAACAACCTATGTAACAAAGCAAGATCTTAACCTAAATAACAGAAATTATTCTGTGAATGCAATAAAGACACATAAAAGTACTCAAAGGAGATACTAGCACTTGAGTTGGGCCCAACCCCAAGAGCTACAGCCTCCTAAGAAATATTAGAGCTAGTGCAAAGCTAGATTCGTCTTTATTGATAAAAAAATAATAGTTACATCCCAAAAACTGTCTACAAGACAAAGCTCGAAAATGTGCTGATACAAAGCTGCATTAGAGTGTGAAAATAGACTAAAAAAGTGACTAAAATCTAACTAAAATCTAACTAACATCTGCCTAACTCTTGACTAATCAAACTGAGGCCCTAAGCCTTCTTATTTATACAAATTGAGGACCCCAACAGTCCTCCTAAACTTTAGGAACTCGGTTGCCAAAACTTGCAGTTAATGGTAGTCCTTCTTGACTTGCTAGGCTACCCCTTGTGCTCTGAGTTTTTGATGGAGAATTCAAGGTAAGGGATCATAAATGAAGGGGATACCTTCCTACAAACCCTCCCCCTTGTTCTTCCACAAATTTGGTTGCCAAGTGCTCATTAAACCTTTGATTTTGTCTCAAAATTGACCAAAAATCTGCATACAACACACATTAGACTTTTTGGCATAATGACTAACCCAATTCACTCCATTAGCATAAATATGATAAAAAACATGCAATAAATTAATGAGAATGGTGGATTAAGTCGAATTAGGAGGCTAAATGAGCCCATATAATTACCCATTTCTAGGGCTCATCACTGAAGTAAAAGTATACATGAATGTCGTAATCATCACTGAAAGGAAGTAGATCTTGGTAACCTCAATGAAAGCATAAGTAGCAAGTCATCCAGGATGATAGAAATAATAGTCATACATCATCATTATTAAGAAGGAGCACCTGGAGGATGAGGATAATCAATATCCTCCATTGGAATCATCACTAGAAGATTCACCTCTACTTGGAATAAGAAAACTCCTCGCTAGTGGTCTACATTCCACCTTGTGTGGGATCCTTTGTTTAAAAGGATGATGGTATGATAATGTACGAGTAAAACATAGTTGAAGTACTTTAAAGCAAGTAAATAAAGTTTTCAAAGGAAGTATAGGTGACCAAAAATAAGTAAAGAGGTATGTATGCATTTGATAGAATAATTAGTGTCATCATATAGTTGCGATAACATGAATGAATGCTCTATATTGAAAAAGGAAGGAACTTTTCCTTTAAAAATATGCATGAAGGTATAAGCCTTGAACTAGTTCACATATTGATAAGATGAAATCAACCTAATATGTACTCATATTGAATAAGAGGAGGTTGAAAATCATAATGAAGAAAATATGTCGAGAAGTTCCAGTGGAAGTAATATGTGAAGGAAGAAAGAAGAGTTTTTTAAGGGTTGCAAGTATGGTCATGTAAGTTAAGGAATAAAAATCTTATGACTAGAAGGATATGACGTGATATCTCCGTGGAAAGGGTATGAATACAATGACAAAGTCTAGAAGGAAAGAAGACCCTTAACATTGGAAGCCTTGGAGATATGTTTATGAATACGTAGGATGTTGATGTCACAAGAATCCTATGTCATGATGAAAATAAATCATTAAAGGTAAGTTTGATTTGATGTTCATTTTGATTTTTGAACATTTGGTTGGGTTGAGATAGGGCTACTGATAGAGAGTTTTAAATTTCACTTATAACTAGCACTCATGAGATTGGATTGATGATCATGAAAGAAACATGACGTGGAAGAGGTAGATGTATGAAGGAAAGACATATGTGGACTAGAAGATCACTTTCTGATGAAAAGAAGAATGGCATGACTATTGGTTCAACACTATGGTTCGTTGAAGGAAAGTGATGGATGGATGATTCCCTATGAAGACGAACTAGAATATGAAGGCTCCATAATGAATAAGATGTAGTTCATGACATCAAAAGGAGGAGCCTTACAAGTACATGATAGTACCATGTTCTCCACCAAAGAGCTGAGAGTTGTTGTTGGTAAAATGTCCACAGTTAAGAGGGAGCTTGAAAAAGTCCCCAGATAAGAGGGAGATTGCATACATTACTTTTATAGGAATGGGTATATCTTCCCTAGTTAAGAGGGAGAGATAGGCACATCATTCTTGTCTTTAGGTTGTGAATAAATAATGGAAGATTGGATAAGCATATGAGATTGAGACTGATAAACTTCAAGGATGTGATAGGGAATCGAAGATGTAAGAGTAGTCGAAGATGAAATTCCTTGAGGATGTGTTATTCCAAGATAGGAATTTTCCTAAAAGGGCATACCCTATGAACACCCGGGTGGGATATGTGCCTTGAGAGACAATAATGATGGTGTCTATCAATCATTGGTCTTACTAGCATCATCCTCTAATCTTGTGGAGAGATAGAGATGTTAGTCAAGGCCTTGCTATGTGGTAATGTTGGTTAGGATGATGAGATGCTTTGGCATAAGCTGAGGAAGTATCTTATGAGATGGCTCACCATTCCGACTCTTCTTATGAAAACTATTTAGATTTAGAATTCCAAAGTACCTTGTATGGATTATGAATACCTCCCTAGTGAAGAGAGAGTGTTGAATAGGTAACTAGGTTCGATCTTCATAATGACATATGTAATCATGATTTTTTATGTATTTGATGAAAAAGAGAAAAATAAATTATTTTTATTTTTATTCTTGAGGCATGGGATTCATGCTCAATGATATTTTGTTTTATATATAACGCATCCACTGACTACTTGTAGGGCTTGACATTAATTGTACAAGTCAGTTGAGTCATTTTCATGTATGGAAGACCCTTCTGGGCATGTTACATATTGTAAAGAATTTTTTTTGAGTCAAAACTAGAGTCAAATACCCTCCAAGACCTCACCATGGTGCAAACAAAATTTGGCCTCTATGAGAGGACAAGTCGACGAAAAGTTAGCAATTTAACCTAGAGAAAGATATCTATATATATATATATATATATATATATATAGATATATAGATATATAGATATAGATAAGGGATACTTAGAGCTCACTTGAAGGACTCACTCACTTCACTCAAGTTTGATCAAAGAAGAGAAAAGGGTGCGAAGAAGAGAAGGAAAAGAAGGAGAAAATAAGAGCGAGAATTTTGGATTGTTTTGGGCTACTACTCTCCACACATGTGAAGAAGCTAAGTCACTCATTGCAAGAGCTAAGACCAAATTACAAAAGTCAAGTAAGGGCATAAAATTGTCATTCTTTGCAAGCCGAGTTTCCAGGGAGAAAGGACCAATCCAAGCGAGGGTGAAAAGAAGGAAAAGCATCATCTCTTCCACACGTGCAAGGTCTAGGGTTTCTGTAGAAGAATCTACTAGAAGGTTGCAGTTGTAGAAGAATCTGCTAGGACATCGAAGTTGTAGAATAGTATGCTAGGGGTTGAAATTACAGAGGTTGTTAAGGTCAAAGTTGCTAGAAGGAAAACTCATAAAGGAGGAAAGGTTTGGCTTGGTCTTGAAGGGGTCTTTTTCAAGGGTGGTAGGTCTTGGAATTCATCAAGAATTTCTATAAGAAGAGAAGAATTATTGTGGGTTTTCCCTGTCAAGTGGAGAGGTTTTTCCCCTGGCTCATAACATATATCTTTTGTCCTCTTGTCTTGTTTTTATTTATGGTTTGGTAGATATTTAGTGAAAATAACACTAAATATAGTCAAGTTAAAGAGGAATATAATTAGCCCATGGGGCTCTGGATTGACAGTGAATGGGTGCACTGTTAAGGCACTCCTTAAGATAGGTCACTAGTTCAAATTCCCCGTGGGTTCTTACCTACCAAAAAAAAAAAGAGGAATATAATTAAGTTAATTAAAATACATCAAAAGCAGTTATCAAAGTAAGAGAAATCACCTAACTTGCTTTTACAGGATTTCTCAACAAAATGTAGACCCTTGAAAAGCTCTTGATGAGCCAGACATGATGGAGATGATTATTTTAAGGTTAGAAGAGTTTGAAAAATGACAAAATTTTAAGACTCCATTTTATGGAGGTCAGGTCAATGATAGTAATGCCTCCTTTTACACTTAGTGTGGGCCTTAGGATGGAAGTGGGTATGTTACAATTTTCTATGATATATTGTGTATGTCTATACTAGTAATGAATGTCTATGGTTGACCATGTTTTACCATGGTAACGTAGGTTACCCATGTTTCACCATTTTAACCATTGTTGGTCATGTTGAGCATGGGTTGACTATCATTTTCAAAGGTTGATTATGGTGACTATGGCTGACCAAAGACGAATGAGATTGACCATGGTTGACTTAGGCTGCCCATGGTTAAACGTGACTAACCATTGTTGAGATGGAAAACTGTGCTAAATAGAGTAAACTATGGTTGACAATGATATACCATGGTGACGCTAGTTAATTATGGTTAATCATAATTAACCATAGTCAATGATGGTGATGATAGTTGTTGGGTTGACTGTGGCTATTATTTGGTTGACCATGTGTCACTATTGTGAAATATCATTAACTATGTTTTCATATGGCTAATAATTTTTTTACAATGGTTGACCATGGTTGATTATGATTATCCATGTTCACACTCTTTAAACATCACTTGCTATGTTTTGACTATGAATGACTATGATTAACAATTATTTGGCTATGGTTGACAATTCTTGACTATACTTGTACATGTTCACCATGTTTAAACCTCGTTGGCTATGTTTTGAATATGAATGATTACAAATAATGATTATATGACTATGGTCAACCATGGTTTGACTAAGGTAGATCATGATTAATTACATTTGAACATGGTTTAAATATGAGTGACCATTGTTTGACTATGGTTTAACTATCAATTAGTTCTTACATATAATAATCTTATTATATTGATAATATTAATAATGTATTTATCCTATAATTAGTGCACTATTATTAATAATATATCTTTTTAGCTTATTAATGATGTTATTATTTATATAAGTGTCAATATTATGCTGTTAATATTATTCACATTATGATTATCATTATTACTAATGTCATTATTTAAAATCTATTAATAACATTAATAATATTATTATTAATGTTCATAATATGAAAAATAATATTGTTTGAAAATTATTAATCTCATTTAAATAATGTTATTAAAATTTTGTTTTTAATAATTATCCGAATGATTTTGTTGTTTTTATATTAATGTTATGTTTTAATGTCAATGTTATTAAATATTACTAATGTAAACAGAAGATCTTGCATAATCCAATATATTCTTACTATTAATAAACATTACTAATATGGTAATCGGTCTTATTTTTTAGAAGCTAATCTATAATAATAACAATAATAATCTTATCAAGAATTACTTTAAAATAAACATCAAATTTTTTATAAATCTTATGTAAAGGAAAAAATTGTATTCTCAAATATATTATTTTTATTATTTAATGTTAAAATATTATATTAAATGATAATATTATTAAAACATAACATTATAATAAAAAATAACATTAAATCATGATATTGTATTATTTTTTTGTAAGTCGAATTTCTATTCATTCATCAAAACATAAGTACTTGAGTAGCAAAATGTAGGTAATCTCACCTCGACTAGGTTTTATGACTATACTGATTAGCATATTCCATGTAAACAAAAGAACAACTAGAGACATGGTCCACAACTTAGGAGTGTAAAAGCACAATAAAACACACGAAACAAGTAAAACACTTGTAGCCATGCTCAGTGATTAGAATTAATAGAAGCAAGTTTGTTAGGAGTAGTCCCTAGAGGAGGAGGAGGATGGAAGGAACACTGTACATGCTCTTTGAACTAAGCCATCCATGACTCCAACTTCTCCAACTTCTCGGATAACAGATTCTGACCACTCCATACCAACACAACCCGCTCCTAAACATGAAACTGAAAGTAATTCATCTTGTTCAATGAAGAAATGAGATTTGCATATTCTTCTTGTCGTGCCCTCTATGAAGTTTCCAAATGGTCCAACATATACAAGATCAAATCCTCACAATTGTCGAAATAACAATGAAGCTTCGGTGTTTCCACACACCTAGGTCATATTGCCTTCCCCCATCTACCCATACCACCTCAATGCGTCGCTCCACCCCTCTTTGGAGTCAGTGAGGTTCTCCCCCCATGACCAGCCAGTGAGCTACCATGATCACCACAAGCCTCGGAAGCCACCCCACTTGAGCTACTGGTGGGTCAAGCACCTTCACCAAAACTTGGAGGCTCCTTTGCTACCATTTCCACCTACAGGTGTGACCCCCAACCCCGCTGGCTGGCCAAAATATGCTAAGGAAGGCGAAGGGAATGAGTGTTGTGTGGCTCAGGGCACATTATATCAAAACCAATGGCACCAAGTAAAGGCAGAATGATCCAACAATTATTAACACACACCAGAACTATGACTATATAGAGGCTCCCCAACCACACCATAAACTCACTTACCAGCCTGACTAGGAGAACTACATGGAGCCAAGAGGAAAATGTAGTGGCAAGACATTGAACCATCGAATCACAAACCCTAACCCCTTAGAGAGAGAGAAATCCTTGAAAGACCTAAGGATAGACACACCTCCACAACAAAAGTCCCTTAAGAATACATAACCCTTGAGGAAAGCCACTTGGAATGGTAGACCAGTTACCCCATAGAAATAGAGGAAAACCAAGAGTGAATATACCCAACCACCAAAAACAGGGCTCGTGTGTTGACCCAATAACTAGTTTTGAACCCTTATCTTGCCCAAAAAATCCAGAGACCACACATGAGAAAATAAATCACCCAATTCAATGACCTTAATGCTAGGGAGGGGGTGTCAACTACGGAAGCGCTACCATTCCCAAATAGGGCACCAACTATGGAGTTTAACATTGCAACTAGAGCTAAGCTGACGCCCATGAGACTGCCACAAAACTCAAACTCCATACCATACCAGAAGAGTGCCACCCTTCATATACCAGCGACATTCACCCACTCCCACTTCCAGCAAGGCTAATGGGAAGTTCACAGGCATTACATTAACACTTCCCGTACTTAGAATGTCGTGAGAGAGAAGGGAGGTCACCTGCCACACCAACGACCAAGTGTTTAACATCATCGATGACGTGTAGGGTTTCTTGCCATTTTTATCACGCCATTAGGAATATATTATATTATATTAATAAAGAACATTAATAAAACATTACATTATTATTTAATGTTAAAATATTGTTGATCATATATAATATTAATAGTTATTCTAATATAAATATTAAACATTTAAGTTTGTGTAAAACAAACTTGCCAATAAAACCTAATACTATTATAAGATTATTAAAAACTCATATTATTATAATGAAACCCTTAAAGTCCAGTATTATTCACCAATTATATGGTGGATAGTTGCACCAATACAAATTTATCTTTAAAGAGCATTGAGACATTTTTAAAATTGCCTTGATATATCAAATTATTAAAAGTCCAATTACAAATTTAAACATTAATAATGAATATATATGCATTCTCATCAATTAGGGTAGCATTCATTGTCAATTATTTTACCTGTGGCAGTAGTGAGTGATTCTTTACTTCAATCATATCAATAAAATGTTTAAGATATGCATAATAATTTCGGGCAGTCTTAATTTAGTATTTGTTTCACATACAATATTAAAATTCAATGCAATTTTAAAGGTCACACATATTTTATTCTTCGAGATATGGAAAAAATACAATTTAAGGTTAATATATACTTTGTATACTTTTCTTCAAGTGTGAGGAGAGCCATTCCGGCCACATCCATGACAATGAATTCATTGTTTATTTCTAAAGCATAGTTGTCCTCTCTAAACATAAGATTCTCGTTCAAATCAAAAATAGTGAACTATTGCATCGAAAAGCAAAATTTTCCTCCAACAACGTAAACTTTGAATTGGGAACTGATACGATTACCTTTTTTGTTGAGGTAGCAAAAAAATCAACCAATTTTGAAAAGTGGTGATGCAGAATACATATATATTTTTTTTACCATAGTTTTTGACACTTCAATTTTTTTAATTTTTTTTATGTACATTAGTTTTTAGAATGTTAGTGATTTGCATGCTAATTTTAAAAAGTGTTGATTCTGCATGACGCTCTTTCTTTAAAAGGCTTATTTTTCTACTTTAAATTTTATAATGTGTTAAATGTTAGTAATTATTTTCTAAATTTAACAATTTTTGAAGCAGTCTTCTTCTTCATATTTTCTTGTTTTTTCTTTTAATATATATATATTTTTTTGTAGTGAGGTCTTTATTTTTTTGCATAGTTAAAGAAGAAGGTCAATATTTTAAAGTTTTGGTATTCTACATATGTGTATATCGTTAATTTATTTTTCAATGCACATCAAATAATTGTCTCTAAAAAATAATAATTTTTAACAATTGACATAAAAATAAAAATTTTGAACATAAATATAGCTAAAAAATTACACATTTTGTGCTAGAAATGACATGTCAAAATCACAATTTTTAGAGGAAAAAAGTAACAAAAAATGGTTAAATAATAGTTTTTTTTTAATGAATTTCATGTCAAAACATAATAATAATCACAATTTTTTTCAAAAAATAATGATTTACACAAAAGTTAAAGCAAAAATCACATAATACAAATATTGAACATATAACAAAATATAACAACATTAACTGAATACTTATTCTTCTCATAAAATGTCAAAGTCAAAACATTACAATTATAACTAACTAATAGTTACAAAAAAATTAGCTTGATTTCCAAGCATACCTTAAATTTAGTCAACAATATCAGGTAATCCAAACTCTTAAACCTCTAGAGTTTCATCACTGTCTTCTTCCACAATATTTTCTACTTCATTTTGCTCATTTTCCTGTTCTGATGGATCTTTGTTGTTTGCGAATCTCCCAACGTGTGCATTTCCAATCATTCCATCTAATGGCGATTGAGGCTCCTTTTCCTTTTTTGCCACATGTGATTCATTAAAATCCCCTTTCCTCAACCCAATTTCTTGCATTACATCTAGAATAAATTGAAGAGCATTAATTATTTGCTGAATAAATTTGCACTGTACTAGGTCTTTTTCAATGGCAATATAATTTCTTCCTTTTTGTAGGCAACATGCTAGTGTTGTACCTAATTATAAAGAAAAAAATAGATAATGAAGTAAATTAGTATAGTGACATATAAATTAAGAAATAGTATATTGAAATTCAATTCTATATAATAAAATTTACCTGAGCCTAAAAATAAATCCAGAGCCCAATCTCCTTCATTTGAACATAAGTCTATAAGATAGTTAATCAATGTTTGTGGTTTTTGATCAATTTTAACTATCTCTCCTTTTTCTTCTTTATCTTCATATGTTAGTTTTTTCACAACAACATCATAAACCAGTACTTGTCTATGACTCTTTCCATCTACCCGATTAAGAAGCATAGACTTATGGCTATCATCTTTTGTCCAACTATCAATATGGATGAACTCATGATCATTTATAATTAGTTTATCTTCATGGTTAAGAAGATTTGACTTTCACCTGTAACATGAAATAGTAAAATTTCAATTAAATTGTACTAAATGAATTTTTTAACATTAATCAAACATACAATTTCAACGTCTTACCATGTAAGCTGCATCCTTGAGTTTGTCTTCCCCTTGAAGCTTGTCAATAACATTTCCAATTATGTTTCTGAATGAAATGTCACAAATATCCATAATGGTGATGACATGACTTCTACAAATCTTGCAAGCACTTTACTAAGAGCTTGATAAGTATAAGGTTCACTATCATCGTCAATGTTTGGGATATTAAAACTATGGGGAATATTTGCAATAATAGCGAATAATACCTTTTAAGTATGAGTTTAGCAATGTCTTCACAGTCACCTTGTATTACTTGATATTGAATAGTGTCAAGCCCATTCCAAATGGAATGAGTAAGAGTTGGATCAAGTTCAACATTCATAAGACGTTGCTTTCTCATTCCTTCAATCTTAATTTTTTCTATGAAGTTTCTGAAATTATCTGGTGCTCCATTTGCAACATTCCTAATCTTTAATAAAATAAAAAAATATATGTATACTTTATAAAATAAAAATAGTATACAGATGAATAAAAATGAATGTATAAATCAACATACCTTTTTAAATGAAAGATAAAAATCTTTTAGTGTTGATGTAGAACTTGAATCTAGGTAGTTGCGTACAACATCATCCCAGCTATCTTCACTCAACAATTTAACCATTTGTTCTTGTATTTTAATGTAAGCTTTTTGACTGAATAGATAAAGTAAAAACGGTTAATATAATGAAATCTATAACAAATACTACCAAGAAGAATATGTTGTATTTAAAAGAGAATTATAATCTACAAATAACTAAAAGTAATTCAACATACTTACTTTTGAAATTCCTCATTTATTTCGTCCAATGATGATTCCCTAGACTTCACACGAGATAATATTTTTTTGACAAGTTATTCATCCTTCACTCCTTGCAATTCTCTCCAAGGTGTGATAGTCATATCTTCTGGAAGCTGCTTCATTTCAAGACTTGATTTACTGCTGCTACATACCAATGGTTTAGACTTTTTGACCTTCTGGTTTTTAATTACAATGTTCTCCCACATGATAAAAATCTCATTAGTAAATTCCCATATCTCTCTAGTGCTAAATGCCAACTGGAAAATGCTATCAATACTTTTGAATACATCATAATGTACTTTTCTACCTTTTGAATTGATTTTTTCCTCAATTTGATAGCCTATTTCCATACAACATTCCTTCCAAAATTCTAGACTAACATTTATCTTATCCCCACCACATTTTTCTTCAAATTCATTATGAATAGATATAATCCTTTGGATGAAAGTCATAGACATCCTATCCTCATTATCTGTATTATGATCCCATGGCAATACTTTTCTTCTGTATGTGATAAACCAACATATATGATACATTTCATTGTTTCAAAACATGGGTTATTGGGATATTCCTCCATCAATTGCCTTTGAGCTTCTTCATAATGGTTCCCCCCAAGAACATAATAATTGTATTCAAAAAAATTTGACCTATCAAATGCTTCTTTGTTGGGAACTTGATCTAGATAAAAAGAAGCACATAATCAACCACATGAGCATATGAATTGTACCTCATTAATGTCTTCAAGTTGTGAACATTCAGGTGGTGTGGCTTTCTTATTTGATATTTAGATTTTCCTTCACTTAGCTTATATAGTTGTTGGACATGAATCTGAAATGTATGATAACCCTCAATTAAGTTTGACTTTGTCAATTTATGTCGAACAGAATTTCGTTTTGTTTTAATAATGCCATCCTTTAAATCAACTCCTAGTGTAATGATTTCCCTACTTTCTTTTGAATTTTCACTAGCATCTTCACTATTGGTCTTGACTATTTGAGAATGATCAAATTTTATTTTTTTCCTCCTCTTTTCTTCTAGATAAGTAACATTCTCATCATCAACTAGAACAGAGACATTTTTGGGCATTTTTACTTTTGGTCTTTTATGGCTCTTCTCCTTTCTAACATCAGTTCTAATATCATCCTCATTAATGGTAACATATTCTTCAATGTCATTTTCAACTTCCTCATCTTCAAAAGTAACATGACTACCTTTTCTAGATTTATCCACTATACACATTATTTGTTGATCCCTTGGATGTAGTTTTGTAGCATCATGAATTAATATTTTTTACTTGTTTTCCATATCTTCTTCTGACCTTGAGTAGGAAATGGTGACAACATTCATAATATATTTGTCTATGAAATAAATTCCTCCCAACATAATTGAAAGATTTTCAATAAAATTCTGTCAAACAAAAAATCATATGTGAATAAAAACTAAGTTATAAAAATATAATGATATAGTTACAATAACGAAAAACACATAAATATAAATAGAAATACTTACGATATCTTGTGCAATATGTTTTGTTTACAGATCTTTGTATATTCCTCTATCGTGTCATACATTGACAATGATAACTAATATTTAATCTTGTCATGTGACTTGGGTAGTTTTGTAAGTACATAAAAAACTTGAGTCTCCGGTATCAAATAGATGTCTAGTACTTTTCCCAACACCTCATAAAGTCCACTATCGTTAGGGATATCAACATATAGATATATTTTCAAATGTTGTTCACCTTCTCTATGTTTCACATACCATACATGTTCTATATGATTCACTTCTTGTGATTTCTTCCAGTAAGAAATCATCTTATTGTTTGAAGAACTTGATAGATTGTAGTTATTAGCTCTAGTTTGTTTTGTCGATTAGTACCTTTTCAGGATCCACCTTTAATTTTAGCAGTCTTTGGTCGAGAAAGATTCACAAAAATCTTCTTGATTCCATTTTCCTACAAAAAATATACACATATATATAAATCAATAAATTACAAAAAAAAACAATAGCTTAAGTAAAAAAACAAAATGAAACAAAATCTAAAAATGATAAATAATCATAAATCATAAACAATTTTTAAAACATAACCTTAAAAAAAAAAAACTAAAAAAATGGCCCGCCACCCCCATGGGTCCATTGGGCTGCGGGAGTGAGACAGGAGGGGCTGCACAGAGCCCCTCCTCACTCCATTTCCATGGCCCAATGGGCCCGTGGGGGTGGACCCTCCCGCCCCAACCCTACGGCCCAATGGACCCATCAGGGTGGAAGCCCAATTTTGAGAATCAAGCCTCCACTCCCATGGGCTCGTTAAGCGGTAGGGGTGGGGCGAGAGGGGGATGCATCCCTCTTGCCCCACCCCCATAGCCCAATGGGCCTGCGATGGTGGAGGCTTGATTCTTGGAGGCCCAACGGGTTTGTGTGGGTGGAGGCTCAATTCAAAACTGGGCCTCCACCCCCACAGGACCATTGGTCCATGGGGTGGGGCGGGATAGGGTTGCATGTAGCCCCTACTGCCCCACCCCCACAGCCCAACCATCTCGTGGCACTGGAGGCCCGATTATAATAATCGACCCTCACCCTTGGCAGGCTGGGCTGTGGAGGTGGGTGCCATTGGCAAGCATGACTAGGCCCACCATACCCACTGCTAACGTAGTGGCCTCCTACATGCTCGAAGGCTATTAGATAAGCCTAGTTCATCTAAATTTTTAATTTCTAAAAGAATATAAATTTCATTAATAAAAAGTAAAATATTATTTTACAGGAATATGTTTTTGGTTTGATATTTTACATGAAAATAACAACCCAACTAACACATAACTACTAGTAAACCTATTGGAGTTTAAGACTTGCACACAAAAAAAGGGAAACTAACCTTTCAAATGCGATAATCTTTTGTTGAATATGTTGTCGATAATAATGTAGCTACTCCAGAAAATCACTCCAATTCTTTTAATGAACATTGAAAAGCCTTGACGTGATGTGAGGAATAGTGATAATGAAATTTATGATATAGTGGAAATTACAGAATTGTTTTACTGCATGGTTGATGTGGTATTAATTTGTTTTTACAAAAATTTTAACATATAAATCTTGTTATGGCGATATAGTAATTTATTATGAAGCGAACATTACGGAATTGTTTTATTGCATGGTGAGTGTGGTATTATTTTTTTTTATGAAAACTTAACATATAAATCATGTTATGGTGATATAACAATTTAGTTTAGATGTGTGTTAGAAGATATAATACAAATTAAAAGAAATATTCAATTGTCTAATAAATGCTATATAGTTTAAGTAAAAAATTAATTTAGGTAAAATATTTACTTTACAATTTTAATTTAAAGATTTAGTTTAAAAGACTAATTTCATAGGAAAATTTTAGTTAAAATTTTTCAATAAATTGTAGAAGAAAATTTTGGAGGAAAATACATGAAACAAAATTTTTGGAGGGAAAATTTTGAGTGAAAAAATTTAGAGGGAAACTTTGGAGGGAAATTTTCATTCTTTAAGCTATATATTATCATTAGGAGAGGGTGCATTTGTATCATTCAACCTCTTTTGTTTGAAAGGCATGGATTCTTATGATAGTGAAGTTTCACTTTTTTAAGCATCAACATCTTCGTCGCGTAACAACTCTATTCATATTGATGAATATAACGGAAATTATTTCACTATGAATAAAGAGTCAAATCTTCCACTTAGTCCTAATCCTAAGGAGTATGAGAGAGGAAATGATGAAGGGAAGGATGAAGAATTTCAAATAAATAAAGAGTCACGGTTTCCACTTAGTCCTGATCCTATGGACTATGAGAGCAGCAGTGATGAAGAGCATGATGAAGATTCTCAAATAAATTAAGAGTTACAGTTTCCACTTAGTCATAATCATATGGACTATGAGAGCAGTAGTGATAGAGCATGATGAATAATTTCAAATGAATAGAGAGTCATTGTTTCCACTTAGTCCCAATCCTATGGATTATGAGAGAAAACTGATGAAGAGAGTGATGAAGAATTTCAAATAAATAATGAGTTGTGGTTTCCACTTAGTCCTAATCCTATGGACTATGAGAGAAGCAGTGATGAAGAGCATGATGAGGAATTTAAAATGAATAGAGAGTGATAGTTTCGACTTAGTCCTAATCCTATGGACTATGAGAGAAGCATTGATGAAGGCGAGTATGAAGAATTTCCAATAAATCGAGAGTCACACTTTCCACTTAGTCCTAATCTTAAGGACTATGAGAGTAGCAATGATGAAGGTCAAGATGAATAATTTCCAATAAATGAAGAGTCTCATTTTCCACCTAGTGCTAATCCTAAGGACTATGAGAGTAGTAGCGATGAAGGGCACGATGATGAATTTCCAGTAAATAGAGATTCACATTTTCGACCTAGTCCTAATCCTAAGGACTATGAGAGAAGTAGTGATGAAGGGTAGGATGAAGCACTTAGTCCTAATCCTAAGGACTATGAGAGAAGCAGTGACGAAGGGTAGGATGAAGAATTTCCACTAAGTAAAGAGTCGCATTTTCTATGTAGTCCTAATCCTTTGGACTATGAGAGAAACACTAACAATTCACATGATGAAGAATATCCAATAAACATCGAGTCAAATTTTCCATTTAACCCTAATTCTAAGGACTATGATGGTAGCACTGAAGAAGGGAAAAATGAAGAATATCCTCCAAGTTGGTATTTCAAAAGCACAGATGATCATAGTAAGGATAATATTCCTCATAATGATGATGAAAATGCTTATACATATGATTATCCAATGACAGAGATGTTTCCCGCAAATATTGTATCGAGGAGTAGGAGAAGAGCTTTTCGTATCAATCCAAGATGCTCTAGTTATACAAGGGGTAGAGGAGAGTATCTCATGAGAAGAAGTTCTATCAGTGCTCTCATTTCAAGTGAATGTTGTCAAAAGGATTTCTTGAAGCATATGGATTTCAAGTTTGCATTAGAGAAAACGATAAGATATTTGTTAATGAATAAAACCATGCAAAATTCATATTTAATGAGGTGCACACAACCTACATTGTATGGTTATGATTATCATATTGGGTCCTTATTTATCTGTATAATGGCTTTAAAAATGTTCCATTCAATGGGTAATTTTCATTTGTGAAGAATCCAAGAAAATTTGGAAAAGGATCCCGCATTTTATTCAAATATACGTCATAAATGACAATTTGGGCCATTACTAAATACTGCAATGTCATGGATGAAAGACTTCTTTTAAAAGCATGGAGAGTGTATGCCAAATAGAGAGACAATACATATTCTAGATAATTTCTCAAGACAATAAATGTACAAGTGATACAAAGAATATGCAGACGGTGTTGAAGGAAATGGTTGATTTATTACATATCAATATTTTGTGAAGGTATGGAAGAAATAATTCAATAATGTTTGTATTCATAAGAAGACAAGGATGGGGATTTATGGTACATGTGATTATCTTAAATAAAAGAGGGATAAATGTGAAGGGGCAGAAAGAGTTAAGCATTCATAACATTAATTTTTAAAATTATATAGTCATCAACTATGAAAACGTATTTATTAATGACTTTCTTTTATGTTGTGTAGATTCCATTGTCAAAGTGCTTCAAGAGCATCATGAACAATAAGCAAGTGAAAGGAAGCGTTATGATAATCCAAATAAATATTTGGGCTTAATAATTGATAGTATCGACCAGAAGAAAACACTTCTACCACATTTCGTTCACACACCCAAAAATGTAAAGGGGGAAAATTTTATTCATTATCACTTGGTTGGTTGTATAGTATTCAATGGGAAAATGTTGGCAAGGGTATACTTTGCACCTCCAAATATTCATAATGATGAAAATTTGAAAATAACCATAATTTATGATGTGATTTCTCATTGGTCTGGTAATCATCCTAAAGTTTTGTATCTACAATTAGACAAAACTTGTCGTGAAAACAAAAATTAGATTGTTTTTGGATATCTAAACATGCTTGTTCAATTGAGATTTTTTCATAAGGTAAAGGTTGGTTTCCTTCTAGTTGGGCACACTCATGACCATATTAATTAGATGTTCAATCATTTTTTAGTCACATTGAGGAGGAAGGATGTTGGGATCTTTCCATCATTAATTGAATGTATTAAGAAATCGTACATGCCAGAGCCTATTTTTGATGTGTTGGGAGAAATTGTTGACATGCGAAGATTTATTCTGGGATTGCATAGTGAGGAGAAATGCATGGAACAACTTAATTACATTAGCTTCCAACATCACTTTCATATAAAAAAATTGATGGGAAAACACTAATACGGGGCAAGAAGTATTCAACTACTATAGAATGGGTGTCATCATCAGGTTTGGCATTTTTGAAGTTCATTCCAGATCATCCAATATTTGCATCAAATATATTGTTATTATAGTTAGTTACTGAAGTCCATAATGCACGAAGGCAGAACAAAGATATAAATCATTGTGATTGCCTAGAAGAAATTAAAAAAAGTATTAGATATACATATGAGTACTTTGATATTGCTGATTTAGTTCGGTGGGAGTCTTTTTCAATAATAAAAGTGATCATTTCAAAGACAAAAAATGAAGATATACCTTTGAAACTCCATTTATTTGGCCACAAAATGTGTCAAATGAACATGGGGAAAGAAACATTGTTGAACAACAACAATTTGAAGGTATTATTAATTCTTCATAGGTAGAGGAAAGAGAAATGTATATTGGTTCCAGAATATCTCTTTCATAGCGTGAAGCCACGAAAGACCTTTATAGGAGTTTAGTACAAGATATTAAGGAGGGTTTCATAATCGTAGTGCTGGAAGATGGAGATCTCAATGGCTATGTATTCCGGGTTTCTAAGGTTATAAAGTTCATTAAAGAAAATGAAGATGTTGCAACTATTGAAGCACATTGGTATGGCACAAATACACACCCATTCAATGGTGTGTACAAGCCAGATATGGTAGTTTATAAAAAAATTGGCGGAAAGAGAAAACAAAAGGGTACAAATATTAATCGTCAGCGCAAAGACCTCTTAAAATTAGAGGATTTTGACATACTTATTTACAAATTCAATTTAATAAAGGGAGGAACCCTTCGCTTCAAGAGGATAGAGATTCTGAAGAGGTTGTTACTAGAAGAAACATTGTTGAGATTAGAGTCTGCTGAAACCAGTCATAGATCCAGAAGAACTTTGAAACTTGAAATAGTGGGAATGCATGTGGACTCAGATGGGGCAATAGTTGATGAAAGAGAAGAATATGGAACATCTGCATCTGCATCCATTCATTTATCTAAAGATGTGAATTCTGATGGTGTGCAAGAAAATATGAGTGATTTTGAATAATTGTCTAAGACAGTTTATATAAATGATGTTTGCATCGTATATTGAAATAAAAACTTTGATTTCCATATGATGTTAAATGAAGTTATGAGTCATTTTTATGTTTTTTGGATTATATGTTTTAATTATGATGAGTTTTATTGTTTAGAATATCTACAATGCAACAATAACTTAGAGATATAATTTATGTTTCATTCAATATACAAGTATTGACATTTTGATTAATTTATTCATGTAATTTGTTCATAATGTCATGGTTTAAATGTGTTGAAAACTTAGAGATTTTTAATTCTATGGTTGAAAATTTTCCAATTTTTTTTCTTTTGTTTTGTCTTTCTAAACATTATCTTTAATGTTATGGTTGAAAACAATTAGAATTTTAGAGATATTTAGTGTCATTTTATTATATGTTGAACAACATGGATGAAAACTGTTGGAATTTTAATGTGTTTCAGATCCCATTATTTTATCTTTATCGTCATTACTAAAAAATGTTGAAATTATAGCTGGGAAAGAAAAATGTTATTCTACCTAAAACATTAGTGTGTTTTTTTCGTAAAAAAATATTGTTTTTTGCACAAACAAAATTGGTTTTACTGCCATTTTTAAAATATGTTGAAAATTAATGCTAAGAAAAAAAATTGTTTCCGTATACACACTTTTATTTTTTAACATTGTTTTCCATGTTTTTTTGGGTTGTTTTGGCTACAGTTCCCATTTTGAGTATATAGTTCTCGTTTCAAAGTTTACATTGTTCTCCATACTGTTTGTACTACAAATGTCATCTCATATAGCTCATTGTGGATCAAAGAGATCTAATTGGAAAATTATGAATAGCTTAGCAACAAATTATAGACCAGTGAATGTGTTCGCGACCATATCAGTACATGAACAGTTTTGTAATGGAACAAATCAGCTTTGCAGTGAATGAAATAAAATGATTTAAGTGGGTAAAAGATAGATAGAACAACCATGGAAGTTTGAAACTAAAAAAGCTATTAGGAAACCCTTGATTTTAACTTTTGGATTATGTATATCACTAAGGATATTACGAAATTGTTAAATCTACACAATCCATAATTTGCTATATTTTAAAGAATAAAACATCTGGAAGGCCTATTCTGAAATGCACAAAATATAAAGACATAATTTTACATATGTGAATTATAGAAATTTATTATCTTTGGAGAATCTTGGAGAAGGATAACACGAATACAAAGTATTTGTGTCACATATAATATTAATATTAAAAGTGATAAACACTATCTTATCCTTTTCATAGAATCCATACTCCAACTTGAGGGCATGGCCATGGTTAGGCTATTAACATTCTAGAACAAGATAAACAACATGGATGGACCTTACACTGAAATATAAAATATTACAATGGAGAGTCCCCAACTCTTTTAAAGTCCTTAACTATATTTAATACCTGAGGATTAATAATAGGGTCCACCAATATTAAGTGCCTAAAACAACCACTCTTGGCCTAAAATTTGTGACCTCTTTCACTCGGACAAGTTTACCTAACACATATATTACAATAAGCTCCAAAAATTTTCTTCCAACCCCTAATATAACCCCCAATATCTAAAGTAAGGATGACATCAAGATGCCATGTCTTGGATGGATCATTGGGAAATATTAGATGATGGCATCATGTATGATGATCACATTATTGAGAACAACATTTTCTAAATTTAGAGTAAATATATTTTGTAGTAAAGAATTAGAAAATAAAATGAAGTTAAGCTATTACAAGTAGGTGATCAACCATAATTTAAAAGATCAAGATGTCTTTCACTTGTTATTAGCACAAAGACAAAAATCATTATCTAATACACACTTTCATAAGAAAGTCTCCACCTTGAATGCATGGCCATGGTTAGGTTCTTAACATGGGTGAACCTTCCACTCAACCCTAGAATATTACAATAAAGAGTCTTAAATTATTTTAACGTCCTTAACTACATATAATAGCACATGATTAATACTAAGTTCCACCAAAATTAAGATCCTCGAAACCCCTACTATTAATCTAAAAACCTTTACCTCTTTCAATGGGTAAAGTTTACCTAACACATAGGATGGAAATAAGCTCCAAAAATTGCTTGAAACTACAAACATAACCCCTAATAGCTAAAGTGAGGATGGAGTCAAGATGCCAAGTCATCTGCGATAGCTAAAAAAAGTTATAAAATAAAAGAAAATTAATTAATTACAAGAAGGTGATCAACAACAATTTAAATGGTCAAAAAATTTGTTTTTTTGTGAATTAAATTTTATTGTTTCCAGAAAAAGCAAGTTACATGAGTAAACTAGAAAACATTTAGATTAAAATTCTACACTTCCTCATATTAGATACCAAGATGATTCATGGGTTTTCCCTTTTTCTTTTCACCTATGTACATCAATCCATCCTTCAATGTTATTTGTAATAGCTAAAGAGCTTCTCGATTCTTCATTCTTGAGACAAGGATACATAACTACTAGTTGAGCTAAGGTCTTTGTTTCTTTCTCACTATCAGAATGGTTGAATTAACAAGAGTGATTTTGACTGCAGATAGGTGGCACTATTAACAACAAGGTTGCTTCAATATCCTTCACCTGCTAGTCATTAAAAGGAAAGACCTTCTAACAGATGTCATAGTGGAGGTTTTTAGTGTTATAAAATTGGCAAAAATTGTCAAAACAATATCCGGTACAACATACATTTGTTATAACAGATGTTTTAGCGGAGATTATAACAAAAATTCATTAGAAATACAAAAATTTGAGTGCTCAAAGGTTTTAGTAGATGCCTTTTTCTCGGTGCGCTTCATTGAACAAGTCGCATCAATGCACTACATATGTAAATGAACTGGGATACATACATAAAGAAAAACACCAAGGTGTTGAATGTAAAGAACACCAGTGCATAATATATAATGCACCAGTACTAATAGATAAAAAATTCCCTGGGGTAATGTTGTAAGGAATGATATTGAAGCACACAAAAAATAATTGTAGTCTAGGTGCTTTTGTTTAAACTCACGGCTGATGCATATTGTTTGTATAAACGTATAGGTGCATTTGTGGTATAAAGGGACTGGTGTTGTTAATTTTAATAATTCAGAAGGGATGGAAATAATATTTTGTAGGATCAGAGTGTTAGTTTTATCAAAGAAACAGTGTGTTAAGATTGATAATGCGCTGGGGCATTAATTGCAAAAAGTATCGGTGATTAAAGAACTAAACATCCTAGTAATGTTATTTTATGAAAAGGCGCCTATCATGCAAAAAGATGTCATCCTAGTTCATTTATATAAAATAACGCACTGGTGTGTTTTTATGCTATGGATTCACGAAGTTTTTGTATGATATTTTCTCTTTTTTGGAAACATCAACCTGTGATAGTGCAATTATTGCAATCTTTTAAATCTGTCATTCATCGAAAAATCGACATATATCTTATAAAAATATTCATATAAATTAAAATTTGGTTAGTGCATTTGTATATGATGTCTGGTTTAATTTGTTATATTATCATATTTCACATCTCTTCATTATAATATTTAATCATCCATATATTTAATGAATGGTGTAACATTTCATAATGACATTGGATAACACAATAGAATACATTAAAATGTATTTTGTTATATATCAATAAGAGGCCCTTTATCATAAAAAATGGGATTTTCACTCGTAACCCCTTGTATTTAATTTAGGACACTATTTCCATTACATTAAACAAAATCTCTGATTTTCATAGACAATTATTTCAAAAAATATAACAGGTTATATTAGTATCCAAATAGATCATCATTCTTTGCTAGAACTATTGTCAGTGCTAGAGCTACTTCCATGACTTGGGTTATTTGGAGGAATTTTTTATTGATTGGATCGATTTTTTTCATCTTTTTGATCTTTTTCCATATGCAAATATAAAAATAAATTGTAATGAGTGTGTCTACATTGTTGATAATAATGAAAATTGAAGTAAATAATATACATCAATGTGAATCAAATAATAATGTACCATAGAAAAAGTGACTCGCAAACTGTGCACATGGTTTCAGAACCAAGTCTCATGCCTTGTTGCAATAAGTCTTCTGCTGACATAGTTCCATACTTTGTTTACTACATGTTTTAAACCTCGTTATAAATCATAGATTTAATATAAAGGATTTCTTTTTTTTAATAATTATAAACTAAAAAATGAAATAGGACATAGATACTTACAAGGTCTACAAATAATTTTTTATACGAAAACATATACTCACAACCCTTATTTAAGCCAATGCCAATCAATTCTTTTGATGGCTCTTCTTTATATATTAGCACCTATTTGAAGACATTCTAGGATGATTTCTATAAAACAACTTAAAATATACAAAAATGAAGCCTTGAGTTTTTTCCCCAAGGAAAAATCATAACTTTCATGAATATTTTTGAAATTACATGTTGTAGATGCTTTATAAAAATCATATATCAAAAACAGGTGGCAAGCCACATACTATAAATAAAGTTTGTTACATCATTTTAACCTATCCCATAAATATGAAAAATGATAATCTAAATACATATGTCTGTAATAAGAAAAAAGGTGCTATCATAATCCATATCTATTGCAAAATTAGGATTGATCGTCTGGTTGTGAGTGTTGATCATCAAAAGGTATATGAAAATATTGATATAAATCATGTCCATTATGTCCCTGTTACATCCATTAGTAGTATGGATGGTGCATTGCCTCCTTGGAAAGTAGGTTGAAAAGTTGGTTCCTCTCCATGTAAATACGATGACACAAAATGATGTCAAATTGAGATTTTAATAATAAAACTTCATCCAATAGGTTCCACAGTGTGTGCATGTGACATAAATATTATTGATTGAACCAATTGATGATAAGCTTAGAGTGTCCAAATATCTGAAGGTGCCTGCATCCTTTTTCAAGTGAGAAAGTGAGAAGGTGTTTTAGGTTGGATAGTTCAGCAAAGTTATTAGTTCCTCATCCAAGTCCAATTTTTAATTTAAAGTAGTGATCCTTTTGTAGATACAAAATGGTACCACCTCCACATCCATCATTTTGTGTAGGTCCATTAAAATATTCCAACGGATAAGACTTTTCAATGGTATCTACTATGATAATTTTGTGTGGTCGCTTGGGTGCATTCTCAAGTATTATGTGATATAAGGTGGAGATATGTGCAGAGATAATGTTCTAGTTGGGATTCTTCTCATGGAATATTAGCATATTCCTGCAAATCCAAATACCCCTGCAAATCAAAGGAGGGAGATTCTGAAGCTTGGTGGGGGTAACTTGATTCCACCACGCTTCCCAGGCTGATGTAACACTCTATCCACTAACAATGTAAAAAAGGATGATCAGCACATTCTTCCACATTTCTGCAAAGGACACACTAGGAGGGGCCATGTAGAGATCACTTCTGTAGATTGTCACCTATGGGTGCCTTGTTGAAATGAAGACTTGATCTGTTATAAGGAAATACTAATAATTACTCACAATCTTTGAAATAAATGGGTTCCATTTTGTTTTCTTTTCTGTAAGAAAATACTAAAAAATTAATATTTAATGCTAAATTATGTTTTTATATGTATAAGACAATCATGATTACATACATTTGAATTACGTTGTTGTTGATATGGCTCTTCTTGTGATGCAGTTATGTATATTAATTTGACCATCTCCTTGTACACTTTTTTGGACATTCCTACTTACATGGTTCATATATCAACTTGTTGATCATTTAGGATTTTCATAATCTTCGTGAAAAAAGTATTAAATCATTTTTATATTGATATATGAAAACTAAATATAAAAAAATCAATATTAACAATGAATGGTTTGTAGTAATATATTCATATAGTTCTGGAAAATAATTTTAATTAACAATATTAACTTTTGAATGATTCTTTATTATTGTTGTATGCTTTTTCTATTGCAAGTCTGACATTTCTCAATGACCATTTATCTGGAAATACCTCCTATAGTTTAGATATAATTTGGTTCTTAGAATCATTGGATTAATTTTTTATTGTAAGACAAAATTACATCTATATGTTCATTCCACTAGATCCCTCATAGGTTTTTAAAATGAATTACCCCTTTCATTAACCTCCAACACCAGTCTAGATGAGCTAAGGACCAATTCATTGTCATTTACATGTTCTATAATTTCTATTTTCTTAGAATGACATTGATATTTTACTTAATTGTTTCTCCCTGTATAACATTAAACATATATGACTTAATAGACTGTTTGAAACATGTTATGTAATATTATTAAGTATATTGATTTATCCTTACTACAATTTTTCTATCAGACTTTTATTCTCTTCTTCACTAAGATTAGAAATAGTATAATATAACTTCTTCATTTTGTTGCTCTGTGTGACACACACCAACCCGTACATAATAGTTAAACTTACATACAGTTCAAACATATTAATTTTGTAAATAATTTACAGAGAACATTCCTTCTCTTCTTTTTTTGATGTGCTATCATTATGTTGATCAATATTTTTGTTACTTGACACCTTCTGAGACATTTTTTTATCAATATACAACTTGTACCATTCAATACAAAAGCCATTAAATATATTTTACAAATAAACCAAATAATTTTCAGCCAAAAATAGCTATGGTAACCAATGCATTTATCCCATTAAATGCACAGGGCATCTAATTTTTTGGCACTATTAGGGAAAATTAATTTTTAAATTAATTTTAAATTAAGAAAATGTGATTTCGAATGATAAATGGACCATACTTATTTAATGATACTATCTAGAAGAGGTGTGTCGCTGCATTACATTACACCAAGATAAACTATGAATATACTCAACAAAATCGACTGTGTTATAATATATTTGTGCATTGTATTACACAGAGTGCACCTGTAACACCCTCGTTATTATACAAGAAGTTTATTTTGTTTATCTATAATTATTATTAGCAGGTTGGACAAATGAGCTATGACGAGTTGATCATCAAGAATAGTGAGGTAATTAAATAAATATACTTTCTGGAATATAGCTGGAAATTGTGAAGATAGATGCACTGGAGTAAAAGATGCTTGCACAAATTTGAAGTTAGGAAGATTTGAATAAATATTCCTAAAATAAATATATATTAATATATTTTATATTTAGTAGGAGATAAATACTAAAAAAATCACTACAGTGGATAAAACCAGGCTTTTAGGAAAAAAATCTAAAGAAAAGCCTAGGCTAAAGGGGTAGAAAATCCCCAGAAGGCAGGACATTACCAAGGAAAAATCAGTGAGAAGAATAATGTTAAAAGGGTATTACAAGGAACCAGTAGAGGTTTGTCCCTGGTGGGGTGGCTTAGGAACACAATTTCCAAATCAGTTTCTGGTTAGAAATCTTAATATTTTGTTCCCTTAATATATTGTTATTATGCTATCTGATTATGTTTTGTTCTACTAACTTATTTATTATGATTTTATTATCTGGTAAAAGTTAAGGTGCCGCCCTTGCTAGATTTGAATCTGTTGCATTGGTTATGTATAGAAAATAACTAGTTGTGGGTGTAAACATGAATTTCTCTATATTTCCATGACCAGTTAGCTTACGGCGTAGAAAGGATTTTTGTTTATTTTCATACTGAATTATGTAGAAATATTTTATATTTCCACCGATAAGTTACCAATGTTTTATCTTGCACACCTTAGTAAAGTAGCCTCTGGTATTTGGTTACTGTTACCTTTAGAAAAGTTGTATATTTCACTAATGTATGAATATATTAATCATAGGCTGGAGAAGGATAGGGATGTGTATGAACGAATAAGCACATATAGAAGGTTAGATTAATCTGAATAGGAAAATACCATGTACCGCTAAGGTATTGAGAGTAGCCTTCAATATGAGTAGCAGGTAGAATGATATGGGTAATAATTCCATTCCACCCTACTAGAAAGCACTGTATTAACCTTGCGCAAAACTTGGCTCAACTGTCCCTTTCAGTCTACAATAGTAGGCTAGTTGGAATTTAAATTAAGAACTAATTCAAAATTAGTTTTAGTCTATGGCATATGAGATATTTGATTTAGTGCAAAATTTCGGACATAAACAGTTAATATTTAGAAAGAGAAGTAGAATTAAATCAATGAACACAAAATTGTACTGGAATAGTGAGTTGAATTACATATAAAAGAAAACTATGAGAAATTTAATTTGATCTAGCGAACTCTTCCAAACAATTCGCTAGGTATACTATGATCTAGTGAAATGCTTAGGTGAGATAGTTTCAACATCGTTTTTAACACTTTTCATAACAGTAAGGGTACCTGACTGAAATGGATAGAGAAAGATTACGATAAAACTAGTGCAATACTCTATACATATGGAATGATGTTGTATACAGGTTGACTCATCAACCTATGAAAATAATACTATCTACAAAACGAATTATTTACATATTGGATGATTTCTATTCATTATTCAAAATTTTTTACTCGATAGTTAAACATAAAACTTTCTCATAGAAAATTCTAGAATTAGCCATTGCTCAAATTACTCATATAAACTCCTATACAAGACCATATTGTCATAAACTAACCATAAAGTGAAAATATTTATGCAAATTTTTGTACCGTAAGACAATATAATAAGCTATTCATTAAGAAAATTAAAAACTAATACTGAAATAGATTACACATAGAATCGCATTACAACTAGCTCTTAATTTCATGCATGATGGTGTACAGTCGAAGTTTCTTAGCGGTTTCATGAAATAATATATCAAGAGAAATGAGAGGGAAAAATATAGATAAATACCCTTACTTAAAAAATACGAGAACATAAGAGATTTCTGAAGAAAAAAACACACATAATGGCCAAATGTGTTGGAGTATCTACACGTAAAACAATAGGCATGAATTTGTATCGAGATCCTACAGAGGTATTCATGAATAGCGATACAATGATAGATATATTAAATTTAAAACCTACATAAGAGCCATTTTCAAAACAATTACACAGTCTAAAAGCCATAAACAGCTAAACCCCTGAGTAAGAGCATGTAACCAACTTCATGAAGGAGTCCATTACACATGAACCAACAACAAATGAACTAGAGGCACGATTGGCACCCTTAATTAAAAAACTCTAAACAACCTCAATTTCACTTTAGGATTCTCAAAATATCCACTCAAATAGAGAATAAGGGGACCACAGAGGGAGGTTAACACTGAGTAACCAACCTAGAGTGAAGTGAGGGACATATTAGGGTTCACCATTTAAGCGAAATGATACATTGGAACTCTAATAAAAAAAGGGAAATGGAATACCTGTGCCACAGTCCACCGCAATGAGAGAGACATTAATATAAGAGATATCTTAAGTGTAGAATAAAGAATTGAGAAGGGAAGGTGAGAAGGGATTACCCATGCCTAGACCATGGGTATTGAACAGAGAGCCTGCAAATGTCAAGACTATGTGTTTGGAAAATGTAGCAATAGAAAACTAACAATATTTTCCAAGACTATGAGGGTTTTGTTGGAAATAATACTGAGAGGGAGGGTGAATCAGTATTATCAGATCAATCAAACTTTTTCAATGCTCAGAAACATATACGCTACTTCAGTTAGGTGAACCAGCGTGTACACGCTACTGTGACTAAATAAAACAGCGTATAAGAAGAAAACTCATAATTTAGATAGCTTATTCTTCAGTTAAGTTCATCAGGACATTATTCACCACACTAACAGTAAACAGGTGCAGTATAACAGAACAGATCAAAAAGCCACACACATGAACACCAAGATATAAGGTGGAAACCCAATGTGGGTGAAAACCACCTGCTGCAAGTTGTCTCTATCTTTCTTTAATATGAAACTTCAGTTTACAATCTTTTGTACTGGTGCAGTCTTATACCAGTACGCAGGCTACAACCTGCAGAAGGCTACAATCTTCTCTCGTTCTCCAAACTTCCTTGGAAGGGAGCTCCAACCCCCTTTGCTCTTGTACTAGCCAAGATACTAGTACGTAGGTGCTGACCTACAATCTTCTTTCCTTCAGGTACCACCTTTCATACATTTTCAGACTGGATATTCCTGAAGCACAACATTACAATCTGTAGACCCCAATTCATTCAACTTTCACAACAGATCATTGAAGCATAAAACAACCAATACTTGAATTATCAAACTTTGAATCACTGAACCACTGAACCCTGTCAATCACCAGATACCAGAACACAGAGCAGTCTACAGAACTCTGCAATAACAGTCAGATCCAACTGCAAACCCAAAAATCAAGCTTTAAGAGATATACGCTACTTCAATGAGCGAAACCCGCGTATACATGCGCTTTTACCTAAGCCAACCTGCGTACAGATCTAAAAATAGATTCTCTCAACTTGCAGCTGTACCAGACATCAGTTAGATCCAGAACATAATATTGCGACAGTATGCAGATCTAGAAATACGCATAATCAATCATAATAGTGCATTTCAAACCATTAGATCCCGATTTATCCTTAGATCTAGTCTTCCATCCACCGATGTGATTTCTCCTTAGCTCATATCAAGCAACCCAGACCCTGCATATCAGATCTCTTTCTCTCTTAGATATTCAAGCCTTGTCGAAAGATGATATTGCCTAATGATCTTCTTCTCCTTATATAGCCTTAGGCCTTGCTCAATACCAAGAGCCAAAACCATAGTAACACAATACCATCAACTTCAAAACTAGGGATCGACACGCCCGTCGAGACACAATGGTCCGAAACCATAGGCACAACTTCCAAGGACTAACCACCATGGACCAAAGGTACTTTTCCACATACACGCGCTTTTTCTGAAGCCAACTAGCGTGTACACGCGACTTGGGCTTAACGAACCTGCGTATATGAACTTCCTTGGCATGCTGTACTAAGATCTGTCTTCTGATTAAGATGCCATCACCTGTACCAACCTCTGAGCACCTGTACCAACCTCTGAGTGAGTTGCCATCAAGGACAACACTTGAATCATAATGCCAACAATCTCCCCCTTTGGACTTGATGGCAACCACCACACCAAGTCACTCTCCCCCTTTGACATCAAGGGCAAAGGGCTGTGCTGACTCATGCTCCCCCTGACAGTAGGCCAAATCTGCAAAAGATGTTCTTCAACAAGAACCAAGACTTATACACCATAAGGGAACTTCCTATCACCAAAAGACTCAATACATACATCCATACTCCCTACCAAGAGGGGACATATCAGAACCAACCAATTATATTACAGCATTCATCCCAGGCATAGTGGGGAAACCAACATAGGCCGTTACATGACCTTGACACCATAAAAGAGATATCACAAGAGAGATAGAGACAACAGATCTAGACCAAGACTTATGAAAGTCACCAGTAGCATATGATAAACATCTTTTTAGAACAGAAACCAGGATTTCTTTCTGAGCTCCTTTTCCTGAAATCAACAACCAAAACACCTGAATGCCAACAATGCTTTATGAGAGTTTTAAGCTGCTCCCCCTGAACCTGTGCCTGAAGAATTTGACATACCCATTGCTGTTCAGAACTCCAGAGTTTGCCCTTGCTGTTCAGAACTTCATATACGCGATTTCTCCTGCATGAAACAGCGTATGGATGCAGATATAATCTCTGAAACATGCGTACACCATACACGCAACTTTCCCAGCATAAATCCGCATGTATACGCGAATATACCTTTCGTAACTTGCGTATACCAACTTTTCTGTAGAACAGACAAGCTTCAACAGCAGGATGAAGCATCAACTACTCCCAGCTTTTGTCTGAGATATTCAAAAGTTTCCCTGGGCAGTGGTTTTGTGTGAATATCAGCAACTTGTTCCTTAGAAGGAACATACTCCAACTTGACCTTCTGCTCAAGCACTTGTTCCCGAAGAAAATGGTACTTGATTGGTATGTGCTTGATCTTTGAGTGCATGACTGGATTCTTTGAAATGCTGATTGCACTTGTATTATCACATAAGATAGAGACGGGTGGAGTGCAAGTGATTTGAAAGTCCTGCAAGGTCTGCATCATCCAAAGAAGTTGTGTGCAACAAGATGCTGCAGCCACATATTCTGCTTCAGCTATAGATAAGGCAATCGAACTCTGTTTCTTGTTGAACCAAGATACTAATCTGGAACCCATGAAGAAAGCACCACCACTTGTGCTTTTCCTATCATCCACACTTCCAGCCCAATCTGCATCTGTGTAAGCATGAAGAGTGAGATCTGTATTTCTAGGATACCATAAGCCATAGTTTTGGGTCCCTTGAAGATATTTGAAGATTCTTTTGACTGCCTGAAGATGAGTTTCCTTTGGGTTAGCTTGAAATCTTCCAACCATTCCTACTGCATGTGTAATATCTGGTCGAGTACCTGTCAAATAAAGCAAACTCCCAATCATGGATCTATAAGTGGGTTGGTGAACTGCTGCTGATTCATCATTTGCACTGAGGCTGCATCCTGTAACCATGGGTGTACATACTGGCTTTGACTCTTCCATGCCATACTTCTTCAAGATCTGCTTGAGGTATTTGGTTTGAGACAAGAAGATACCTCCTTCATTTTGTTGGATTTGCAATCCAAGAAAATATGTCAATTCTCCAAGAAGTGACATTTCGAATTCTTTCTGCATAACCAAGGCAAAGTTTTGACTCATAGTCTCTTCATTGCTGCCAAAAATAATATCATCTACATAAACAACGAGAATTAGCAATTTGTTATTTTCAACTTTTATATAGAGATTGCTATCTGCTGATCCTTTTGAAAAGCCTTGTTGGTGAAGATATTTGTCCAACCGATAGTACCAAGCCCTTGGAGCTTGTTTGAGTCCATAGAGTGCCTTTTTCAATCTGCATACAAGGTTTGGATCATTCCCAAGAATGAAACCATCTGGCTACTCAATATATACTTCTTCTTCTAAGTCTCCATTCAGGAAGGCTGATTTCACGTCCATTTGAAATACCTTGAAGTTTTGAAAGCTTGAGAGAGCAAGGAACATTCGGATGGCCTCAAGTCTTGCTACAGGAGCAAAGGTCTCTTCAAAATCTATTCCTTCTTGCTGTGCATACCCTTTACAAACAACTCTGGCCTTGTTTCTAATTACTTCTCCATTTTCATTTAATTTATTCTTGAAGACCCATTTTGTTCCTATTACATTCTTATCTTTTGGTCTAGGAACTAATTCCCAAGTGTTGTTCTTTTCGATTTGCTCAAGTTCTTCATCCATTGCTTTGACCCAACATTCATCTTTGCATGCCTCTTTCACATTTTGTGGTTCAGTGGAGGAGAGTAATGCCAAGTAGCTTGAAGCTTCTGCAAGTGTCCTTCTTGTTTGTACTCCTGCTTCTTTCTGCCCCACAATCTGAGTTTCTGGATGATTCTTTTGAACATATCTGGATGGAGTCTTCTCTTCTATTCTTGTCTGCTCCTCTGGTTCTTGTTGAGATTCTTCTTCTTCTTGAGGTTCTTCTTCTTCATCATTTCGCCTTTGAGAGTAACCTTCATCTTCTTCAATGTCTTCATGATGAACTTGCCTAGGAATATATCCCTTCTCATCAACCACTATATCAATACTGTCAACAATTCTGCCAAGTCTTTTATTGTAGCACTTGTATGCTTTGCTATGTGGAGAATAACCAAGAAGAATGCCCTCATCTGCTCTTGGTTCAAGTTTGCCAAGTTGCTCATCAGTATTCTTAATATAACATTTGCTCCCAAAGATTTTGAAGTGCTTCACGGAAGGAGTTTTACCACTCCAAAGCTCATGAGGTGTTTGAGTGCTGTTTACTCGGACATTTGTTTTGTTAAGAATAATAACAACAGCATGTGCAGCTTCACCCCAGAAGGTTGCAGGAGTACCTGATTCATCGAGCATAGCACGAGCCATTTGTTGGATAGTTCTGTTCATTCTTTCCACAACCCCATTTTGCTGAGGAGTTCTAGCTGTAGAGAATTCTCTTCTTATCCCATGTTCATTGCAGAAATCGAAAAATTCATTTGATGTGAACTCCCCACCTCTGTCAGATCTGAGGCACTTAATTTTGTTTCCTGATTCATTTTCAGCCAATGCTTTGAAGGATTTGAATTTTTCGAATGCTTCATCTTTGTGCTTCATAAGCCCTAACCAAACAAACCTTGAGAAATCATCAATGAATAATATCATATATTCTTCTCCTCGAGGTGTCCTTTTCCTAAATGGACCACATACATCTGTATGGACTAGCTCAAGAGGCAAGCTAGCTGATCCTTCCTTCTCTGGAAAGTTAGTTCTGGTTTGCTTTCCAAACTGACAAGATTTGCATATGGTGTTGTCTGGAATTTTGATATCTGGAAGATCGCGAACTGCCTGATATTTGCATGCTTTCCTTATTTGTGAGAAGCTTAGATGTCCCAACCTTCTATGCCATAACCAGTGCTCTTCATCCTTGCTAAGATAGCATTGTTGTTGTCCTTCTTCAAATATGTACAGATTATTTGGAGTTCTTTAGCCTTTGAGAACTGTTTTACCTGTATCAAGATCACAAACAAGACATCCATTCGATCTGAAAATAACTTCGGTTTTTTGATCACACATTTGGCTGACACTTAGTAGATTATGCTTCAATCCATCAACATACAAAACATTTCCAGCCTTGACCTTTTCTTTCAAAGGAGCAATACCTTTTCCTTTTATAGTTGCAGGAGTATCATTTCCAAAAGAAACTTTCTTTCCCTTTTCTAAAGTAGAATAAGATTCAAGTTTTTCTTTATCACCTGTCATATGTTTCGAACATCCACTGTCAATGTACCATAGATTTTCCTGTCCTTCTGCATAAAATGCTATCCCACATCTTTCTATTTGAGGTTCCTTTATTCTCCATGTTTTGGTGCTCGTGGCTTGTTCCTTTTTCTCCTGAAACCTGCTCCTGCATTCAGAGTCTTTATGACCAAAATTATTGCAAATAGAACATTCAACTTCATTTTCAAGAACCGAAAAGTTGTTATAGGTCCTTTTTGTAATCCCTGTCATACTTCTTTGTTTTTGAGCTTCCCTAGTCATGATCGTTTTATATGCAACACATTGAGCTGCTTTGTGACCAAAGTTATGGCAAGAAAAGCATTGTCCATTGAAGAAGCTTCTGCGGTTATTGAATCTACCAGCCAACTGATTGTAATTTCTATTTTCATCTATTCTTGAGCCAAACTGAGAAGATTTCACCTGTGGTTGGTTGTAGCTTTTGTTCACCCTTAAGAAGGATTGTCCCTGATAGTTTCTGTTTGTAATTCGTCCCTGCTTTACCTGATTATCTTCATTGTTCTTCTGCTCATTTCTTCTTGCTGCATCAAGATAACTTTTTGAGGTGGATGCTTGAGAGGTTTCTCCATTATAGCCCAAACCTGTCTTGTTTAGAGGAGACCGCTGCACATTGATAATCTCATCCAAAGTTTCAGATCCTTTGACAAACTTAAGATTAATAGCTTTTGTTTTCTCAATTTCTTTTCTGAGACCAACAATTTCACCTTCTAGTTTTTCAAGATGTTTTTCCTTTTCATCAATTTGAAATTGCAAAGTATCAATGATCACACTCTTTTCTTCTATGCATCTCTTGAGTCTAGTAATTTCATTATAGAGATTATCCACATCTACAGCATCCTCATAATCATCATCTTCAAATGCCATTAACAGTTTATATTTATTACCTTGTTCATCTTCATCATTGTTTGATAACCCATCACTATCTTCATGGGTGTAGTAGCTTTTCTTATTTGCACTTTGTTTCTTGTTCCATCTAGCAGGTTCTTTTCCTTTATCCTTATAAGGACATTTTGCAGCATAATGACCTACTCTTCCACAAGCAAAGCATTTGAAAGGTAGCTTACCTCTGAACCTTCCAGAACCTCTTTGAAGATTTCTGACAAAATTTGATTCTTCTTCCTCTTCTTCTGGAACATGGCTTGCTTCATAGTAATCTTCTTTTCCTGATGCCTTAAAATCAGCTTCCCTTCTGTCAGATGGACCTCCCTTTCTCATTTCATAAGCAGTTAGAATTCCATGTAGCTGAGACATAGTGAGAACACGGAGATTTTCTTTTTCTTCTATTGCAGATACTTTAGATTCAAACTTGGGGGATAATGATCTTAGAATCTTTTGAACTACTATAGTCTCTTTTATTTCTTCACCCAAATTTTTCATGCAATTAACAATCTCATCTACCCGAAGAAAATAATTAGCCACACTTTCATCATTATACATCTTGAGAGTCTCATATTGAATCCTGAGAGTTTGAAGTTTAGCTTGCTTTACCTGTTCATCTCCTTCATAGCTAGTGATCATTTTGTCCCATATCTCTTTTGCTGATTTGAAGTGCATGACCTTCATGAATTCTGTTTGGGATATACTTCCTAATAGAGTACTGACTGCTTTTGCATTTGTTTCATACTGCTTTTTCTCAGCTGGATCTGTAGGAGTAGCTGAAGGAAAAGCATAGCCTGTTTCTACAATGTTCCGAACTTCTGTACCAAGAGATTGAAGATATGCAGTAACTCTTACCTTCCAATAATTGAAATTTGTCCCATCAAAAATCGGTGGCCTGATTGATGCTTCTTTCTCGTAGTTGCTCATGATGAATGATCTACCTTCAAGCGATCAAGCTTTCTCTGAAGGACCTGCTCTGATACCAATTGTTGGAAATAATACTGAGAGGGGGGGTGAATCAGTATTATCAGATCAATCAAACTTTTTCAATGCTCAGAAACATATACGCTACTTTAGTTAGGTGAACCAGCGTGTACACGCTACTGTGACTAAATAAAACAGCGTATAAGAAGAAAACTCATAATTTAGATAGCTTATTCTTCAGTTAAGTTCATCAGGACATTATTCACCACATTAACAGTAAACAGGTGCAGTATAACAGAACAGATCAAAAAGCCACACACATGAACACCAAGATATAAGGTGGAAACCCAATGTGGGTGAAAACCACCTGCTGCAAGTTGTCTCTATCTTTCTTTAATATGAAACTTCAGTTTACAATCTTTTGTACTGGTGTAGCCTTATACCAGTACGCAGGCTACAACCTGCAGAAGGCTACAATCTTCTCTCGTTCTCCAAACTTCCTTGGAAGGGAGCTCCAACCCCCTTTGCTCTTGTACTAGCCAAGATACTAGTACGTAGGTGCTGACCTACAATCTTCTTTCCTTCAGGTACCACCTTTCATACATTTTCAGACTGGATATTCCTGAAGCACAACATTACAATCTGTAGACCCCAATTCATTCAACTTTCACAACAGATCATTGAAGCATAAAACAACCAATACTTGAATTATCAAACTTTGAATCACTGAACCACTGAACCCTGATAAACCATAGGCACAACTTCCAAGGACTAACCACCATGGACCAAAGGTACTTTTCCACATACACGCGCTTTTTCTGAAGCCAACTAGCGTGTACACGCGACTTGGGCTTAACGAACCTGCGTATATGAACTTCCTTGGAATGCTGTACTAAGATCTGTCTTCTGATTAAGATGCCATCACCTGTACCAACCTCTGAGCACCTGTACCAACCTCTGAGTGAGTTGCCATCAAGGACAACACTTGAATCATAATGCCAACAGGTTTCTTGGACAAAACAAGATGTCGAAATGCATTCATGCTGGAAGGTCAGAGTTTATGCCAACCTTGGAATGATCCAAGGTCCAGTCCTACGCATACATGACAACAGATTAACATAAACAAGTTAGAACTACAAAAAAAATATGGCAGACTAAAAATATTACAAGCCCAACATTTGTAGCAGTTATTACTTGGTCGATGGAGAGTAATAGATATAGTCCTGTTGCTCCAAATGTAGCCACCATTCTATTATGAAGGAAGGAATGCAAATGATGGGCCAGGGGAGTAGTGGAACGTCTCTCGGGATACAACCCGATGACCAGATAGAATATTGCAATGGCTAATTTGCACAAAATGTTGTTAGAGGGAAAGAATGCTAAAACTGTCCCTCTTACACAGTGAAACAATCAACCAAATGGGTGAATGGCATCCAACATTAGAGGTTAGGGTTTTCCAAACAAATGTACATCATCGATGCGATGCCAGATATCTAGACCTTGGATGACTCGTCTTCTTTGCAAAAGGGAAGCTATAGGACAATGGTACCCAATCATGTGGTCTAAGATGCATGGTGGAGGTGGGCAAGAGACAGGTCATGCGAGGAAATAGTTGTCACTAGGTCTCCAAAAGAGCACCAATGTTAGGATTTAACCCCAGCCCTATCATATGAACCCGAAGGAAGAGGTAACAACACAACATGGATCACACATGCAATATAATTAACGGAAAAATCCAAATCTAGGGAGAAGAGGTTAGAGTATAGTGAAAATTAAATAACTGTATAGGTGGTGTGTTTATTAAGTTGTCTCTATCAACATGATTTATAAGGCACCGTTTTACAATGGAGACAATACCCATGCTATTAAGTAGATAATGTATTTCTACATGGCTAAATTAAGAAACAAATGGTAGAAAGAGTGTGAAATTATAGTAGGTTTGTATGTGACAAATGGCATCAGAGCCCAGGCTATAACATTGGGCTTGAGAGAGACACCACCACTATTTATTCAATGCACATGACTAGTAGTAAATGAAAATTCATGATAATTGTTGGATTGTTCATAGGAAGTTGAGCCAAAGAAGAATACATTGCAATAATGGAATACTCTCCTCCAGCTATTATCGGTGGGGAACGGGGAAAATTTTAGGGGACAATACTCGCAGGTGGGATACTTTTCCATTCTTTTTCACTAAAAAGGATTCGTTAATTTCAATGTTTTTCTAAAAATGTTTTGCCCAATTTTTATAGAGTAAAATAAGTTTACCTTAAAATTCACCATAATTTTATATAGACACCATATAAAATTCTTATAAAATTGAATATTTTTACAAAAACATCACTGCACCTTTTACAGATTCCATATGATGGACCCGTGAGATTCGCCAAGAATTTAAAACTTTAAGATAAATTTTCATCCTTAAAATTTTCCGTGGTGGGGAATATTCGTATGTTGAGCTAGGGGAAGGGAGCAATATATCACCTTCCCAGCTTATGGATATGGTAAGAAATCTACAACAAGAAATAGTGCAGGTTTAGGACAACAACGAGTGACTTATAAAAGCAAATGAAGAGAAATAGAAGTTGATTAGAGACTGGACAAAAAAATACAGCGACAAGAGTGTAGCAATAGAGGGACTAAAGGGGAAAAGGAATGGGACAATCCAAAAAATATGAAAGTGGAGAGGAGTTAGACCATGGTACCCCAAAATCATATAAGGGAAAGAAGAAAATTGAATTAAAAGGTGAATTTAGGAGGAAAAAACACCTTACCTTTGATGGGGAAAGAGAGAAGGATGCAAAAGCATGGTTGTGAAACATGATTATGTATTTCCAGGTATACAAATATGATACAAATTTAAAGGCACATTTGGCTATTTACCAGCTATAGGGAAAGGCTACTCTATGGTGGGAGGAGGTGAAAAGTGTGCAGTTGTTGGAAGGAAAAATAATGTTTTGGGGAGAGTTCTAGAAGAAATTTGAGTCATGCTATCATAGTGAGCACTATAAAGATGACCGAGCCAACTAATTTCATGAATTAAGGTTGGGACAATTGTCTATGCATGAATTTGTGACTAAGTTTATGAGCTTGCTAAGGTATGTGCCATACCTTAAAGAGGAGAAAGAAAAAATACAAAGGTTCCTAAACTATTTACCAGCTTCATACAAGGAGAGAATTTGGTTTGATAACCTGAAAAATATGGATGAAGTGGTGAGGAAGGCTAGACTATGTTGTCAACAATTCGAAATTAAAAGTGAAAGTGGTAAAGCATGGAAAAGTAAAGAAAACTCCAAGGTGGGAAGAGGTATGAAAAGAAAAAAAAATTATTACCTCAAGAACTTTGGTAAGGATCATCAAAAGAATAAAGTTACCCAAGGAAATGTAACCCCACCTGCACAATCATATATAGGTTCAAAAACCATAGAGCTGAAGAGCAAGAAAAATAACACTGTGAAAGAAAGGGGACAGTTGAAATGTTGGGGCTATAGAGAGCCACACTTGCTGAGGGACTGTCCTCATAATCCCATGTCTATTCTAAACATTCATCTTGTTCATGAGGCAACCACTTTGAATAACATTTCCCGGATTATTCCTAGAGTCAACACAAGTTTGGAGAATCGGAAATTAGAGCACCAATCTACTATGATTGAAATTGAAGGTAATATACTAAACCAGCTTGTGTCTATTTTAATTGATCTGGGAGCGATTTTAACTTACATCAACCCTCAAATTGTGGAAAAGTGTAACTTGGAAACAAAGAAATTCATAAACACATGGTTGGTTCAGTTAGCAATCGAAACCAAAAGGAAAGTAGTGAGTCAAGTAAAACAATGACTATTGAATTTAAATGGGTATCCTATAGTGGCATATATGAATATCCTTCCTCTACGATCCTATGATCTATTAATAGACATGGATTGTCTAGAAAAACAAGCAGTTGTTATAAAATGTCTAGGGAAAGCAATTATCTGTGTTAATGAGAATGGACAGACTAGGATAATTGGGGGAAAGTCAAAAGTAATGTCGGTTTAGAAAATTTACGCCCTTTAGCTGAAAAGAAGTGCTCTGAAAGGATGTCAATTGTACCTCATGTAGGTAGAAATAATGATCGTATAACCAAAACCAGAAGTTTAGATACCCTACCAATCATTAAAGATTTCACAGATGTATTTCCGAAAGAGATACTAGGACTACCCCCATAGTGAGACATAGACATTACCATTGATTTAGTGTCTGGAGTTGTCGCTATGTCTAGAACTCCATATTGCATTAGTACCCCCAACTTGGTACAATTGAAGATGTAGTTACAATAATCATTTCATAAGGATTACATCAGGCCTAGCATGTGTCACGATGGGGGGCACATGTACTGTTTGTTAAAAAAAAGGAAGGCATATTCAAAATGTTCATTAATTATCGTCAACTAAATAAATTTACCATTAAAGAAAGATGCCCCCTACTGTGAACTAATGATCTATTTGACCATGTGAGGAGGGAAATTGTTTTCTCAAAATTTTATTTTCGAACTGGTTACCATCAGTTACGTATAAAAGATGTGGATATTCATAAAAATTCTTTTAGAGCTTGTTATGGTCATTATGAGTTTGTGGTGCTATCTTATGGTCTTACCAATGCACTTGCAACCTTCATGTGTATGACGAATAACATTCTCCACAAGTATTCTGACAAAGTTTTATTAGTTTTCATTGATGACATTTTAGTATACTCTAAAAATGAAGGAGAGGATCAAGAGCATCTCAGTCTGGTGTTATAGATATTAAGGGAACATTAGTTTTACGTGAAAAGAAATAAATGTGATCCAAACCCAGAATTTAGTATTTGGGACATATTATCTCCAAACAAGGATTGGCGGTGGATGCCAAGAAATTTAAAGCCATTATGAATTGGCCAATACCAAAATATGTATCAGCAGTTCGCTCCTTTATGGGGATTGTTGGGTACTACTAGAGATTTGTGGAGGGGTTTTCAAAACTAGCTTACCCCATTACCTCCCTACAAAAGAAGGGAGTAAAGTTTGAATGGATAGACAAATGCCAAGAGAGCTTCAAAAAACTAAAGCAAATGCTTACAACAACTCCTATTTTAAAGATAGAAGATCCAAATAAGGAGTTTATGGTGTGCACAGATGCTTGTTTAGAAGGATTGGGGGGTGTGCTATTGCAAGACAATGTTGTCATAGCTTATGAGTAAAGAAAATTGAAAAAACACGAGAAAAATTGAGCCAAATTGGATCATTATATTTTTTTCATCCATATTGATGAATTTGAAGTGTAAAAAGTGGTGGAATAAGCTCGTGGGACTATTTTTACTGGCGGAAGCGAATTTCGCAAAACGGGGTCTAAAACCTTTCTAGAGATTTTGAGGCATCAAATGATTTTTTTGGGGGGTAAAAAATTTCTACGAAAGTGGTGCACCTTTCCATGCTATCCTACATATAGATATCCTTCCAATGATGCTAGAATTGTGTCAGAGTCCGTATGCAAACATTATGCCACTCAAAAGCTGATGTAGGAATTTACAGGGTAAGTTCCGTAGATAGAACACCAAAGGATACCACTCACAAATAGATCACAGATCAATAAACCAATATTCTTGACATGGTTAAAACCCTCAAAGAGGCAAACAATCCATGGCCTAAGCCAATGTGACCACTTTAGGAAATTTATTAATAAAATAAATAAAATCTACATAAGCTACTCTCATGAACAGTCACACTACAAATCACCCTCCATGCTCTCTAGATAAATATCATGGACCAATCGTGTGTTAAGCCATGGATCAAGTGTCATTAATACCGAGGAGAGAATGATCTGTTGGATCACTTCATGTCTAGAACATATCGTGACCGTCGGATTGTAAGTTACAAATGTACATAGTAGAGAAACACACTTTACCTAACTCTACACTAGAACAAGTTATACTTAACTATTTCCTATGTGTTGGAATATCCTAACATCGCCCCTTAAGAAAAACTTGGGATAGGATTGAAGGATGTACAAATATGACACAATAGGAGAAGGAAAGTCACATTAGGGCCTATCCCCCCTTAGTGACAACTTTCTGAAATCCAACTATAAATCAAATTTTAGTAAACTTCGCCTCTGTGAGAGCCTTTGTAAAGATGTCTGCAACTTGGTCATCAATTGAACAATATTGCACTTCAAGAAGATGGTCATGAATGAGATTTCTAATGAAGTGCATGTGTAGTTCAATGTATTTTTTGTGTTGATGTTGGACTGGATATTTGCATAGTTGAATGGCACTTTGATTATCATACCAAAGTGTAGTCGGATGCTGCTGCTAAAAACCAAGCTTTGACAGGATCTAGCGAAGCCACATGGCTTCCTTACTAGCTTCTATGGTGCCATGATACTCTACCTCTATTGAAGAAAGAGAAATGACACTTTGTTTCTTGCAAGCCCATGTAACAGGTTGAGAATGAAGAGTGAAGACATAACCTGCAGTAGACTTCCGATCATGAGGGTCACCAGCCCAATCAGAATTAGTGAAACCAACCAATAGAGGAGATGCTTCTGCATTGTAATAAATCCCAAATTGAACTGTACCTCGAACATAACAAAGTATTCTTTTAGGTACTTTCCAATTACTTTCATGTGGGTTTTGCATAAACTGAGAAATAAGGCAAACAACAAAGGAAAGGTCAGGACAGGTATGGGTCAAATACAAAAGTTTTCCTACATGCTGACGGTATAAGGTAGTATCAACTTTAGGGGAAGTACAAGTGACTGAATGTTTTACTCCAGTAGGAAAGGGATAAGGGGCTAGCTTACAATATTCCATGTGAAAGTGGTGTAGAAGATCTTGGATTGGGAAAGAGAAATACCTTTCTCGGCTTGCAAGACTTGACAACCAAAAAAATAATGCATGTGTCCTAAGTCTGTCATTTCAAACTTCTTTTTAAGGTTGGACTTCACATGGTTTATAAGGTTGGGATCACTACAAGTAAGGATAATATCATCAACATAAAGAACAAGAATTATAAGAGACTTGCCCACTTTCTTGGTGTAGACATTATTGTTAGAATGACACCTAGAAAAGCTAGTATCTAAAAGAAGGCTATCCATTTTGGTATACCATGCCCAAGGGGCTTTCTTGACACCATAAAGGGATTTCTTGAGTTGACATACAAGGCTGGAGTTTGTTTTTATAAATCCGGGAGGTTGTTCCATATATATTTCTTCATGCAAGTCCCCATGTAAGAAGGAAGATTTAACATCCATCTGATGGACCTCCCATTTGAAAGAGGAAACAAGGGAAAGAACAAGGCGGATAGAGTTCATTTTGGCAACAGGGGCGAAGGTTTCAGTATAGTCAATGCCATCAACTTGTGGAAAGCCCTTAGCAACAAGACGAGCTTTATGTTTGTCAACTTTTCCATTTGGTCCAAACATGGTTCTGTAAACCCATTTGCATCTAACAAGTTTACGTCCCTTTGGAAGAGGAACAAGATCACACGTATCATTTGCCAATAATGAACGATATTCTTCATTCATAGCTGTGTCCTATTTTGGATGTCCTAAAGCATCTGCAAGGTGTCAAGATCATGATTCATTGAAACTTGAGCCAATAAAGAAAATGCTCTATCAAACTGAGAATGTGTATGTCGCTGATCTGTAGGATCACCTGCAAGAGCACTTGTTACATCCTGAGCAGCATAGACCCATTTTGGAAGCCGAGGAGTTGGAGGAGGATCTTGAGAAGCTGGGGGAGGATTGTCATCCTCACTGTCATCATCTGAAGAAGAAATGTTTTCAGAAGTAGAAGGGATAGAGAGAGGTGGCACATCCACCAAATTAGGCTCATAGGCTGATATATTTTCAGTAAAATTTACATCTATTCTAATGATAATTTTTTTTGACTTAAGTGGAATAATTCTATATCCTTTGACATCTTTAGAATATCCAAAAAAAATGCATTTTTCACTCTTAGGTTTTAAAGCTTTATGTTTCTCATCTGGAATATGGGCCCATGCTTCACTTCCAAAAACATGAAAGTGACTTACATCTTTTTTAATTGACCTCCATGCTTCTTCTAGAGCGATATTCTTTAAAACCTTAGTAGGAGTGTGATTTACTATGTAATTTGCAGAGTTAATTGCTTCTACACAAAAATTAAGACTAAGTCCTTTAGATTGAAGCATACAATTAGTCATTTCCTTTTGATTCTTCCCTTTAGCTACATCATTTTGCTGTGGAGTATATGGAACAATATGTTGCATTTGAATTCCATTCTCAGTGAAAAAGTTGATGAATTTGTTGTTAACATATTCTCCGCCATTATCAGATCTTAGGTTAAGAATTTGGTGTCCAGATTGTTTTTTAGCAAAGGCCTTAAAGGCCAAGAACATGTTAAATACTTCACTCTTGAGTTTTAAGAAGTATACCCAAGTGTATTTGAAGAAATCATCAATGAAAGTTAAGAAATACTTGTAGCCAAAGAATGAAACAACTGGAAGTGGACAACATGAATCACTATGCACAAGCTGTAAAGGGGTTGAGGCGTGCCAAGAGACACATTTTTCAAAACTATTCTAATGATGTTTTCTGAGTGCACATCCAGAAAGAACACCATGTCTACGAGATATCATAGGAAGACCTATCACCATATTCCTTTACATAGATTTTGAAGGGAGTGATAGTTTAAGTGACCAAATCGCTCATGCCAAAGTTTGCTCACTTCATCATTTTGATAAACAAATATCAAGGGAAGAGTTGATGACCCAAAGTTATTAAACTTATACAAACTTGTAGAATCATCAATAATGCTAGTAGCTAGAATCTATTTAGGATGTCTTAGGTCTTTAATTACAATATCGTGAGGTGAAAATTCAACTGTTTTACCTTCACTTGAATGAGTTATCTGATATACAAATAGAAGGTTGCAGGATAAGGTTGGAACACATAATACATCATTAAATTGACCATTACCTAGATGAACAGTTCTAGTCCTTAAACACTAAGAGATATATCATCACGAAAATATATATTTTTGGTGTTACAATAATTTAAAGAAGTAAACATGGCTTTGTTTTTGGCCATGTGATAAGAAGCTCCAGAATCAATGAGCCACTCATGAGAATGAGAAGCAGTAGACATATTTAGTGCATAACCAGACCGAGATGCTTGAAAACCACATGCAGAAAGTGATATTCCTGAAGATGAAGTTGAAGTTGAAGAGTGCTCCAAATGGATGTTATGCTTCTTCATTGCTGCTTCCAAGGCTCCATCTTCATAAAGAATTTGGATTCTAAATGGTTATCTCGATTAGAAAAGTGGCAAAGTCTATTAGTCGTCTTCCGATATTTCATTTTGAGACTGAAATTCCTTAGGACCCTTGCTTGGTTTAGGATGATTCTTTCTAGGATACTGCTTCTTAGGATTATTTGAATTTGGTTGCTACTGGGTGGCTAAGGCTTTCTTAGAAGACTTTCCAAGATTAAGAAGATCAAGATGTAGGAGTTTTTCTTGTTCTCTTATTAAAGAATCACAAAAGGCATCAAAAGAGGGGGACTTGTAGTCTTGTCCTAGAGAAATAAATGCTTCTCTAGTAGAATGGAAGGTGGAAGCAAACATAGAGTAGGTTGGTCCCAACTTAGTAAAAATGGAATAGATAAGGCTACCATATTATTTCTTAACCTTAAAACCTTCCAAGAGAAGTCTATGGGTCTTTAACCTGAACAAAAAATCTTGAATTGAAGAAAAAAATTATTTGGGTCCAACGTAAGCAACTGATTTTCTAGTTGATGGGCTCTAATTTCATTTTTAATTCCAAAAGCTTTAGTGAGTTGTTTCATTGCTTCATTAGGGGTATCAAGTTCTGCGATATGGAATCTAAGGTATGGAGAAATAAACATCCCTATCAACCCACGTGTTTGATCTTGCCTATTTTCCCATTTGGCTACCTTATCTTCATATTAAGGTTTAGTTTCTTGGCCTGAGGCTATTTTGTAGATACCTTTACTTCTAAGTAAATCCACAATGTAGGACCACCATTAGAAGTAGTTGGTACTATCAAGAATAACTTTGCATGGAATTTCCATTTAAAAAAAACGAAAGTTGTAGATGTTGAAACTAACCATTCCAATGGAAAGATCTCGAAAAATTAGGCGGATTAAAAAAAAAGTGGCTCTGAAAATGGATTTTGAATGAAGAAGTTATGGCTATTTGAAGAAAAATTGTTGAAGATTCTGGCGAAGTGCGTGAATGTGTGGAAGTGAATGATATTGTTCTATCTAACCACCCCCCATCCCCCCCTGCTTTCCAAACTTAATATAATTAGCTCACTTAAAAAAAAAGGATTTTATGTGACCCACTTTTATAAATAAGTGAAAACCACTTTTACAATGGTAGTTTATGAGCTACTCACTAAATTGTAACCTAAATAAAAGATAAATAGACTTCTGGAAACTAAATATTTTCCTCAATGTCTCTGTTTTTCCGAGATCACACTAAGGCGCGACGGAAAAGAGCATACGCATGAGAAAAATCCTTCCTTTCTATTTCTGATTTTCCCAGATCACACAGAGTCGTGGGGTTAAGAGCATATGTAGAAATGAAAGGTATGGATCCGATAATAAAAATCAAAGAGCTTAATAAACTGAAATAAACAAAGAGATGAATAACTAAAACTGTAAATAAAGATTGTATACCTCCAGATATTAAAAATGATGTAGCTAGGGCTACTGGAAACCTTTTCACGTGAAATGAAAGGGGTTCCACATTGGAACATATGCTCCTAACACAATAGAGTAGTCCTCTTGGCCTAAAAGCAGTCAGAAATAGTAGATCTAGGAAACGAAACTCGGATGAAGTTGTACCGGCTTTGGATTTGGATCACCAATGGATGCGGCCCTCAAATAGCTCTGATACCATGTAGGAATTTACAGGGTAAGTTCCTCAGATAGAACATCAAAAGAAACTGCTCACAAATAGATCACAGATCAATACACTAGTATTCTTGACGTGGTTAAAACACTCAAAGAGGGAAATAGTCCACGACCTGAGCTAACGTGACCAGTTCAAGCAATTTATTAATAAAAGAAATAAAATTTACATAAGCTTCTCTCATGAACAATCAGACTACAAATGACCCTCCATGCTCTTTAAATAGAGATCATGGGCCAATCAGGTGTTAAGCCATGGATCAAGTGTCAGTAATACCGAGGAGAGAATGATCCATCGGATCACTTCATGTCTAGAACATATCATGACTATTGGCTTCTAAGTTACAAATGTACATAGTAAAGAAACAAACTTTACCTAACTCTACACTAGACTAGGTTATACTTAACTATTTCCTATGTGTTATAATACCCTAACATCCCCCTTAAGAACAACTTGGGATAGGATTGAAGGATGTACAAATATGATACAATAGGAGAAGGAAGGAGGCATTAGAGCCTACTCAAAAGTTGAACTTCCTCTTTTCACACCTATGATTCGGGATGATGTTGCGTCATCCCCCATTATTCATGGAAAAGGGGCTAGCCATGTTTTTGTGATGTAAAAGACTCTAGAAGATTCTATTTTGTAAATTTAGTTAAGAGTTGATGTAGTCAAACATAACCACTAGTAGTTTATCAGGTTGTCTTGTAACTGGGTTACTAGGAGGAAGAGGCATTCCATTCTTTCGAGAGCATTTTGTTCCATAGTTGAGCAAAGATAGTTGGGAGAGATAGGAGGTTGAGGACATAGAGAGAGTATGTGCAATGTAGCAACCCATAGGCCACATACATTACTTCTTTGTATATGCAACCATATTTCCAGTAGAGAAAGAGAGTGAAGCAACCTCACCTTCCAACTGAGATTTCACCTAAAATGGTTTCCCAGAGAGCATCTCTTGTGTATTATGTGTTTGTGATCTAATTTTTTCATTCTTTACTTTTCTACTTGATTTACTTTTACATGCATGCACTAATTACAATTAATTTTATAGATCTAGAAATTAAATAAAATTGTAATAGTGTAGAATCTTAGATTTTTAATATAATATTATTAGATCTGTTGTGACGAATTGTCCAGTAGAATATCCACGATATTTTACAAATAAAAAATTGTATTGTGAATGACCTAGAACTAGTTGTTGTAATACATGCCTTGAAAACATGGAGGCATTATTTACTAGGGAAGAAATTTGTTTTGGTAATTGACCATATCAACTTAAAATATTTCTTTAGTCAGCCTGATCTAAATGCAAGGATAGAAAAATGGTTAGCAATTCTTAGTGAATTCAAATTTGAAATTAAGCATATTAAAGGAAAATAAAACAAAATTGTTGATGCATTAAGTAGGCATGCTCATTTATTGGTAGAAAATGCAGGGAGCAACGTAAAGAAAACTTTTGAGGAATAGGTGCAGTAAGACCCTTAGTATCAAGAAAAACAGATGAAAATATAGTAGGAAGGAATTGTAGGGTATGCGCTAAACTTGAAAGAATTAGTTATTTATTAGGACCAGTTGTATACTCCTAATGTGGCAATATTAAAACAAATGATTATGTATGAACATCATAAGAGACCATATGTTGGTCACCCACGATACCCGAAATTGATAACATCCTTAAGGACACAATCTTTTTGGTTATGTATGAAGAAGGAGATTGAAAATTATTTAGAAAAACCTGTAGAGTGTGAACAAGTGAGAGTGGAGCACCAACATCTAATAGGATTACTGAATCCGCTACCCATTCTAGAATGAAAGTGGGAGGTGATCTCCATGGATTTTATAACTATGTTGCCAAGAACTAGGTACCAACATGATTCTATTATGGTAGTGTTAGACATACTGAATAAAGTGGCACTGTTTATTCTAGTACAATCTACCTTTGGGACTGCACAAATTGTTAATATTTCCAGGAAAGACTTTTTTAGACTCAATGGCATACTTAAAATGATAATTTTAGGTAGAGATGAAAAAATTACTTGCAACTTTTGGAAGGCCATTTTTTGAGGTTTGGGAACAATGTTGAAATCCAATACTACATATCACCCTCCAATGGATGACCAAATCGAAAGGAATAATCAAATCTTGGAGGATATAGTCAAGATGTATGTAAAGAACAAGCCCACTAAGTGGGAATATTTTTTTCATCTACCTGAGTTTTCCTACAAAAACAACTATCAAGTGTTTATCGAGATTAGCCCCTTTGAAGCCTTGTTGGAGTCAACCTAATGACATATTAATTCTTGGGCTGGATTATTTGCAAGAAATGGAGTAGATAGTAAGGAAAATTCAACAAAATATTATAACTATTGAAGATCAACAAAAGGGATTTGCAGAAAAAAGGAGGACACACAAGAAGTACCAGATTGTAGAGCATGTATACTTGAGGGTCAAACCTTAGAAGAGTACCCTCACGATAGGCAGTTGTGCTAAATTAGCACCGCAATTCTGCATGTTGTTTGCAAGTTTGGACCGAGTGGGTACAATAGCATATCAATTGGCTCTACATGGTCATGTTAAAGTGCATAATGCATTTGACGTGTCCTTATTAAAAAAAATGTACATGAATATTCTCATGTAATTGACTGGAATCTGTTACAGGTAGATCCCAAGGGAGATTTCTTGCCCGAGCCACTCCGCATCCTAGAGTGGAAGGAAACCAAGCTACGGAATTGAGCTGTTGCTCAGGTTAAGGTGCAGTGTTGGCACTTTATGCCTGAGGATGAAACTTGGGAATGATAAGATATTATGAATGAAGCATACCAAGCGTTGTTCCAGTAAAAGGCAGGAGTTGATAAACACCGAGGTCAATGTTATTTTTCAAGTAGCAGAATATGTAACAACCCCAGTTATTGTACAAGAAGTTTGTTTACTTTATGTGTAATTAATATTAGCATCTTGGAAAAATGAGATATGATGAGATTATAATCAGGAATATTCATGTAATAAAATAAATATATTCTCTGGAATATTGCTGGAAATTGTGGAGATAGATGCACTGGAGTAAAAGATGCTTTCCCAAATCTGAAGTAAAGAAGATTTGAATAAAAATTCCTAAAATAAATATATATTAATATATTTTTTAGTCAGTGGGAGATAAATACAGAGAAAAAAGTTGCAGGGGATAAAAGTAGACTTTTAGAAAAAACAAGCTAAAGAAAAGCCTAGGATAAAGGGGTAACAGATCCTCAGAAGGTAGGACGCTGCCAAGGAAATATCTGTGAGAAGAATAATGTTAAAAATACATTATGAGGAATCTATAGAGGCTATTGATCCTGGAAATTCATCATATATCGGGGGGGATCAGAGGTTGGTCCATGCTTCGGTGGACAGTGTGGTCAAAGACACAATTTCTAGATTTGTTGCTAGTTATAAATTTTAATATTTTGTTATCTTAATATATTGTTATTCTGCTATCTTATTATATTTTTTTGTGAAAACTTATTTATTATGATTATTTTATCTGGTCAAAGTTATAGTGTTGCCCCTCCTCGATCTAAATCCATTGTATTGGTTATGTAGGGAAAATAACTAGTTGTGGGTGTCATTTAAAGAATTATGTAAACATTTATTGATCTATATTTGCATGACTAGTTAACTTATTGCGTGAGAAGGAGATCTGGGTATTTTCATGTTGAACTATGTAAAACTATTTTAGATTTCCACTATTTTAGATTTCCACTAGCAAGTTAACAATGTTTTACCTTGCACACCTAGGTAAACTATGCTCTAGTATTAGGTTATTGTTACCTTCAGAAAACCTGTAGATTTCACTAATGTTTGAATACATTAATCATAGACTGGAGAAGGATAGGGAGGTGTATGAATGAATAAGTACGTATGGAAGGTTAGATTAATTGGAATAGGAAAATACCCTGTACCCTTAAGGTACTGAGAGTAGCCTTCGATATGAGTAGGAAAGAAAATGATACGGGTAGGAATTCCATTTCACTCAATTAGAAAGTACTGCATTAACTCTGCACAACACTCGGCTTAGGTGTCCCTCTTAGTCTACAATAGTAGGCTAGTTGGAATTTAAATTAAGGATTAATTCAAAATCAGTTTTAGGCTACGATAGAAGAGATACTTGAGATAATGCAGAATTTCGGACATAAAAGATTAATATTCAGAAAGAGAAGTAGAATTAAATGAATGAACACAAAACTATAGTGGAATAGTGACTTGAGTTAAATAAAAAAACTTATCAGAAATTTAATTCGATCTGGGGAGGTTTTCCAAACAATTCGTTAGGTATACTCTGATCTAGTGAAATGTTCAGGTGATATAGTTTGAACAATCTTTCAATTTTCAGAATAGTAAGTGTACTTGACTGAAATGGATAGAGCAAGACTACGACAAAACTAATGCAATACTCGTTACATATGGAATGATATTGTATACATGTTGAATCATTAACCTATGAAAGTAATATTGTCTACAAAACAAATTATTTACCTATGGGATGATTGTTGTTCATTATTCAAATTATTTTACTGGATAGTTAAACACAAAATTTTCTCATAGCAAATTCTAGAATTAGCGATCACTCAAATTACTCATATAAACTTTTGTACATAAACATATTGTCATAAACTAACCAGCAAGCGAAAATATCTGTGCACATTTTTGTACTGTAAAAAAATATGATAAGATACTGATGAAGCAAATTAAAAACTAACACTGAAATAGATTATTCATAGAATCACATTATAGCCAGCTCTTAATTTCATGCATAATGGTGTATAGTCTAAGTTTCTTAGCAGTGGTAGGAAACAATATATAAAGAGAAATGAGGGGTGAAAACTAGAGATAAATACCCTTAGCTGAACGTATACTAGAATACAAGAGATTTATGAAGAAAAAAATAGAAATAATGCCCAAATACATTGCTGTATTAACATGCAAAACAATAGGCATGTATTCATAACAAGATCGTAAAGAGGTGTTCATGAATAACGATACAATAGGTAGATAAATTAAATTTATAGCCTACATAAGAGGAATTTTTAAATCAATTACACTGTCTAAAATCCATAAGTGGCTAAATCCTTAGGTAAGGGCATGCAACCGACTTTAGGGAAGAGTCGAGTAGCCATGAATCAACAACAAACAAACTAGGGTAACTATAAGCAGCCTCAATTAAAAAACTATAAGCAACCTCAACTTCACTTTAACATTCTCAAAATCTTTGCTCAACTAGAGAAAAAGGTGACCAGAAAGGGAGGTGAACACTGATAAACCAATGTGGAGTGAAGTGAGAGACATATCAGGGTTTTCCATGTCAAGTGAAATGATACACTGAAACTGTGACAAAAAAATGGCAATGGAATACCTACACCACAGTCCACCACAAGGACAAAGGCGTTAATAAAAGAGATAACTTAAGTGTAGACAAAAGAATTGAGAAGGGAAGGTGATAAAGGTTTATCCATACTTGAACCATGGGCGTCAAACAAAGAACCTGCAGATGTTGAGACTGTGTGTTTGGACAATATAGTGAGTGAAAATTGACAAGATTTAGTAAGAGTATCACGGTTTCTTGGACAAAATCTTAGTTCAAACACTGGTTTGTAAGAGGAAAGAATCTTACTGTGAGCAAGAGATGGAAAGACGTGTTCATGCTAGAAGGTCTAAGTTTGTGCGAAACTTGGACTAACCTAAGGTCTAGTCTTGCACATACATGACAATAGAGAAACAAAAACAAGTTAGAACTACAAAAATATATAGGGTGGAGTAAGAACATCACAGGCCCAACATTTGTAGCTGATATCATCTGGTTGATGAAGAGTAATAGATATAGTTTCACTGCTCCAAATGTAGCCACCATCCTGTTATGAAGGAAGGAATGCAAACGACGGACCAAGGAAGTACTGGAACCTCTCTTGAAATAAAAAAAATGTGACCAGATAAAATATTTTAATGGTTACATTGTAGAGATGTTGGCATGTGGTAAGAATGCTAAACCCCCCCTCTTACACAATGAAACAATAAACCAAATGGGTGAATGGCGGTCAACACTTGAGGTTAGGGTTTCCTAAAAAATGTACATGAATAATATGATGCAAGAGATATGGACCATGTATGGCTCATCTCCTCAACCAAAAGGTAATCTACAATACCGTGGTACCCGATCTCGTGGTCTGGGACACGTGGTGGAGGTAGATAAGACACATGTCATGTGAGGAAACAACTATCACCAGGTCTCCAAAAGAGTGCCAACATTAGGATTTAACCCCAGCCCTATCGTATGAACCAAAAATAAGAGGTAACAACACAACATGGATCACACAGGCAATATAATTAAGGGTGAAATCAAAATATAGCGTGAAGAGCACAAACTATAGTGAAAATTAAATAAGTGCATAGGCGGTGTGTTTATTAAGTTGTCTCTATCAACAATATTTATGAGGAACCCTTTTATGATTTATAGGCTCCATATCCTCAATGTTTATAATTGTATTCCAACAAGAGCGATTGTTACCATAAATAACCACATTACAATTGAACACCAAACCCAATCATACCAAGGATCTCATTGTTTTCATAAAGATGAGGGAAAAGTAAAGGTGTGAGACAATTATTTATGAGTAGAATGTTAATGAAGTAAATCAGGTAGTTAGAGTGGCAATCAAGTAGATCCAGTATCGAGAATATACCAATGATATTAACTAGATAATGTATTTCTACATGGCTAAATTAAAAAATAAAAAATAAAATTGGAACAAGAGTGTGAAATTATTGTAGGTTGGTATGTGACAGAACGTGTGTGTTATATTAAACAGAGCACACCATGAGACATATATTCATTTAAAAAAAAGAAGGAGAAGGATGACAGAGTTTGGATCTAATTCAATATGTGATTCCTCTACTTGACATGTCAGACACCCTATATATTGTAAGTAAATAAAACCACTAAATCTAAAGCAATTAAAATGAAAAACCCTAATTGTGAAGTGGTAGAGGAAGTTAAACCCTAAGGTGAAATTTTGCAAGAAGAAGTAAGGGTTTAAGGTAAGTATTGATATTTTTTTTTAATTTTAATTAAATTTAAATACCAGCAAAGATTGTAAGAAATTTTAATAGTGAAATCTATAGTAATATTTTTATTATAAGAGGTTTTTTTTTCCTTTCCTAAATTGTGAATAAACATAACATAAATTGTAAAGAAAATTAACAGTAAAATTTTAAATTTTTGCTATCCAGTGTTTTGAGTGAATCGCCATGCCTTTCAAATTCTAATCTTTCTAAAGTTTGAAAATATTTTGCTGCTCTATAGTGCTCCCAGTATGTCTCTCTTGCAAATGGTATCTCTTCTAATTAAACCCTAACATAAATTGTAACATTTTTTATTATTAAAATAAAAATAAAATTTAAAAATTTTACTAAGGTTTTTAGTGAATCACCATATGTTTTAGTTGTTGACGTTTTGAATAGTTCTGTTGCTCCAAGTTAATTTGCTACTATACAATGCTCCTGGTATATCTCTCTTGCAAATCACTCCCTTGAAACTTTGGGTAAAATAATGAAATAGTGAATAACTTTTTACTATTTAAAAGACTATGAAATTAGATTTTGGAAAATCAGTTGCTGCTCCCTTCTTAATTTAAAGAAAAATAAAAGAAAATCATGTTTTTTTTTTTTTAATTTGTCCAAATCAGTGCATTCAATTGTCAATCACACTAGTGCATTTATAAGAAAATCACACTCATATTTCTGGGATGCCAAATTTTTTCAATGCATGAACATGCATTTTTTTTCGAAATCCAAAAATAGTGCGATTAATGTTTTTAACCCAATGATGTTTTATATGAAAAAATTTTGGTGCTCTAATTATTATAACAACACCAAGTTGGTTGAATTGGTTTTCATTTTCTAAAATATGGAAATAGGTGCCTAGTGGTGATTTTTTCTTTAAACGCATTAGTTTGTTTTTGTACAAGAGCACCGATATGGTAACACATTATTTTTGTAGAATGTGAGAAACTGTTGTGGGTATTATTTGAAAGTGCACTAGTAGGATTTAAAAGTTATGAATTACAGTAGTTTATAGTATACATTATAAGAGTATCACGTTGGTTGAATTTGTTTTTATTTTTTAAAATTCAGAAACGGGGGTGTACTAGTGTTGGTTTTTTTTAAACACATCAATGGATTTTTGTACAAGAGAATCAATATGATAACATACTTTTTTCTTTTAGAATGCCAAAAACTAGTGTGGTTACTATTTAAACACCCCAATGTTGGTATTATTTAAACACATTGGTGCACTTTGTTCTGTTAGGTGACCATTCTGGTTTAAAAGTTATCTCAACTTTTTCTTTCACATAAAATGGCATATTAATATCAAATTATCCTTTAGGATGCATCCACATGAGTTGAAATAGTTTATAGTTACATTTTTCGCTTAAAGTCGCCTTATTCATGAAAAATGGTTTGAAAACTATATTTAAATTGAGAATGTGGTTATTTCATTCTCGAGAATAGTTTTAGATATGGACAAATTTTTTTATTTAGGATTTTTCTCAAATTTAGGGACAAAATATCATTAATATCAAATGACGAATTCTTCAAATTCTATCTCATTCCATATTGCTGATCAAAGTCATTCACAGAGTTTTCCCTTTCCATCTCTAGTAAGTTCAAATTTTATTCATATTTTGATTAACTAATTGAATCTATTTATTTTTAATCCATGTGAATTTGAATAAAAATGTATCCAAAATTGTAGGATCCTAATTCAAAATTGTGTTTAGATGTCGAAAATACTCGTCCATTTCAAAAATTTTGGGAGCTCTTATCAGGAGCAGTGTATTGCAAGAAATTGGTAGATGAAAATGGACATCCTCTTCACCATGCCAAATAGAACATGGCATCTTCTAGCCTCAATCCTATATCCATGATGGTAGTAATTGTTTGGTATAATGTAATTTCAACAAACCAATTGCATTAACGCGCTTACTAATATTATTGATATTGTACTAATGGCGTTCACTATTTTTTGAAATTAAGATTGTAGTGATGATGAACAACCCACCTACCATATTCTAGTATACCCACTACAATGTCAACTTGAAAGGAGGTTGCACAAGGAGTAAGAATCAAATAGGAAGCATTTGAAGAATGGTTGAATCAACCACCTATTCAATTCCCACTAAGTACAGATTCACCAAGTAAGAATGACTACAACAATAATAGTTCTTCATCATGGGTTGGAAATGGAGGAAATAAAATAGAGATTGGTATGGATGCTTACTTACAAGATATGAATTCCATGGAGGAAATGTTGTTAGATGCATTCCAAAATGATGAGATAGGGGATGATGCTCATATCAACCCTCTCTTTGGACCTAGTTGTAAGTAAAATTATAATCAACTAGGGAAAACAATGTATTTTTACAACTTGAAAGAAAAGTTTGGAATGTTGAATGGATGTTTCTTAGATATATTGAGGTAATTCACCTGCATGATCGATCAACTCCTTTATATTTTGAAAGATTTTGTCAGACAATCAATGTCATTAAAAATGTTTGATTTTATGAACATTAAATATTGGCATTTTACAATTATATTCCCCACCAACTAAAGGTTATTCAAAGATACATTTCCCTTGAGTGAAAATGTCTTTCGAGGTAGCTATGAAGAGGCAAAGTTGTTGTTGAAAATTTTTGGTGTTGAGTACATATCATATCATGCTTGTTTGAATGATTTTATTCCATATAGATGATAATATGTAGATAAAGAGGTATGTCACAATGTGGTCATGACAGGTACCATAATTAAAAAAAATGGTGTAAATCACATGTTCCTCCTCATAAGATATTGAGGCACATGCTAATAATCCCAACGATTCAGAGGGTCTTTTTTTGCAAAGAATTGGTTATGTTGCAGGGATGGTATGCATCACATAGAAGTGAGTCAGGATTTATGGCAATCCCAACATATTTAATAACGATGAAGCAAATAGAGGATACATGGCTTAAAAAATTCAAGGATGAGGTATAAAGTTGATGACCTAGCATAGACATGGATGGCGTCAACCCATATTCCCTCCAAGGCACCAACTATTTTGTTTGGCCTATAGTAGTCATCGATAAAAATATCCCCCCATGGTTGTTCCTGAAGAATGAACATCTTATGTTGGCTTTGATAGACCCTGATAGAATACATGTGAATATTACAGATGTCTACTTACATCCATTGGTATATTAATTGAAAGAAATTTTCGGTAGGGATACATGTGTATGATGTATTATGACCCCTCGAAACAGAGAGGAATTTTACATTAGATGGCATATGTGATTACACCATACATGATTATCTAGGATTAGGAGTTTGGTCACGTAAATTACATTTTTATTGTTTCACATATATCTAATTTGACTCATTTCAATTGTTTTGATATTAATGGTCATTACTGTACGATCATGTATACAATAATTTACAATTCTTGTAACAAAATGGTATCATGGATGTAAATGTTATGGACGTTCTATGAAGGTTAGGTGATCTAACTACCTACGAAATCAAGTGTATGATTCATCCAGTGTATTCCTCTTAGAATAATACCCTTACAGAAGAGAAACATCCACTTTGAATGGTAAACTAGAGAGAACCCAAAGGCCTGCAATAATGACACCAACTAAACGTCTTAGGGAATATGAGAGAGAGAAAAAGAAAGAGTTTGTAGAAATGCTTGATTCAAATCAGGAGCCTATGTTTGATGATCAATAATTATTTGACATGTATGTTGATAAATTAGCCATTGGGATGAAAATGAAATCTATCTTTCATGAGCTCCCATATTGGGAACATCTTAAAACTTCTTACTTATTAGATCCCATGCATATATTTAAAAATGTTTGATCTTCTTTATGGAGGCACATATCATCGAAAGAAAGTGACACATTGGTTGTTATGAGAGTTCTTATTTCTTTAAAAACTAAAAGGAAACATTGGCTAAGAAAATAAACTAGAGGATAGGCTGGTCCCTCTTTGTCTTTCAAAGAAGGTGATGTCCCATGGATTTTGAAGAAAGATGATCTTTCTTTGGAAAAGGAATTTATAATGAGTATGAGGGTGTGTTCTATATATGGGTCTTCACTACGAAGTTAATTCACTATGTAAGACCATTTTTTGGGGTTGAAATGACATGGTCATTTGAACCTTCTAAGAGTACATACGCCAAAAACATGATTTTATTGTTTTTATTTTATTTTCATGTAATGGTATATTTTATTGTAATGTTTTTTATAATGTATTATTTATTGTGTAGTGTCATTATCCTCTTCTTGTGCATGGGTGTGTGAACTATGAATTCCCCCAAGACCTATGAGATGCCATATCTAAACTATCTACATTTGTACGTTGGATCACATCGAAGGATATTCATTTGGCTAGCATTCGACGGTGGCATCATGTGATAGTTGAGATTGTTTTTATGTTTGAGAAGGATTTGCCAATGAGTTTCATGGACTTGTAGGTTCATCTTCTCATTCACCTTGTAGATGGGGGTGAATTAGTTGGGGTGGTTTCTTATCATTGGATGTTACTCCTAAAGAGGTACATGAAGAAATTGAATTTTTTTTTTCAGTAAAGGGAAAACCAAGAGCGGTCTATGGTAGAGGGGCATATATCATATGAGTCTTTCTATTATGCCAATGAGTACATTAGTAAGATCGAAAACACATTAGTTGTTGTGATTTGGGATGGTGAAAGCGATGAATATAAAGGAGAAGGGGATCTTCTTGAAATGAATGGAAAGAGGTGCATAATAAAGCATAAATGCAAGCTTATGATTGTTCAAACTACTACACAATAAATATTCACACTAAACTTCATATTAATCTATATTTTCATATCATCTATATATATATATGTTGGTTTGATTTCATCAGTGAATTAAAAAATTAAAGCCATGAACGAATTCATTCTTTACAATAAGAAAGTGACACAACTATGGGTCACACTATACGAACAAAATAGGAGGACATGGGACAGTGGTAGGAAAGAATTCAAATGGTTGAATAGAGAAATTGTGCCTTATACTCACCATTTAAAATAAAATATTCCAATGAAATACCCTAATAGTTGGGTTTCTAATCAGGTAAGAGAGAAATGTGCTAAACATACAGATTGGGTGTAGATAATTAGTAATTATAATATCTTTCTATACAATTTCAACTTCATACTACAGATTTGAATTGTAACATCTATATATATTTTATATTTTTAATTTTCTTTGTGTTATTAGAGACATGACACTATGAATTTTTCACTTTTTTATAGGTGCATTTGTTCCCATTTATGTGGGCATATGGGCATCACTTTCCCACGGAGCTTTCCGATGATGGATGTATGACACAATACTGTGGAGTGGAAGTTGAGTTCGACCAATCTAGTCGTTCTAGCCATCACAATCAAAACCTACTGTAGGGTACATTAGGTTGCATTGGAAAGATATAATATATCATTCAAGTGGAATTTTGTTCATTCCAATGTGTTACTTTTAGTTGCAAGTGGTGGGACACCTTTGATTACAATAATGTAAAGGAATATTGTGATAGTCTATGGATATCTATCAACTCTAGATACATGTGGAATGAATCTTGGGAGCCTTATGTTTTCTGAAAACGCTGAAACCAGGTGTTTTTTTACCCAGATGTGTTCGACAGGGATTGGTGGTTCATATTAAAACACGACCCTATATCAAAACATATTTTTTGAGAACAATGGTGTTATCATTCTAATTGAAGAAGAAAATATGGGTGATAATAATGGAGAGTGATATGTACTTGTGTTATTTCATCATTTATACTATTATTGTATGTTTTTGTTTTCTTTACTTCGGTAATAATATATATATATATATATATATTACACTAAACTTCATATTAATGCATATTTTGATATCATATATATATATATCTATATATATATATATATATATATATATATATATATATATATATATATATAATATATATATATATATATATCTATATATATATATATATATCTATATATATATAATATATATATAATATATATATATATATATATATATATATATATATATATATGTTGGTTTGATTTCATTAGCAAATTCAAATATTAAAGTCATCAACAAATTCATTGTTTGCAATATGTAAGTGACAAAATTGTGGCTCACATTGTACGAAAAAAAAGGAGGACATGGGAAAGTGGTAGGAAAGAATTCAAATGGTTTAATAGTAAAAGTGTGCCTTTTCCTAACCATTTAAAATAGAATATGCCAATGACATACCCTAATGGTTGGGCTTCCAATCAGGTAAGAGAGAAATGTGCTAAACATAGGGATTGGGTGTAGATAATCGGTAATTATAATATCTTTCTATATAATTTTAACTTCATAGCACACCTTTGAATTGTAACATCTATATATATTTCACATTTTTAATTATCTTTGGTTTATTAAACACATGACACTATGAGTTTTTCACTTTTTATAGGTGCATTTGTTCCCATTTATGTGGGCATATGTATATCATTTTCCCACAGAGGTTTCTGATGATGGATTTATGACAAAATACTGTGGAGTGTAAGTTTAGTTCGACCAATCTAGTCGTTCTAGCCACCACAATCAAAACCTAATGTAGGTGACATTATGTTGCATTGGAAAGATACAAGATATCATTCAAGTGGAATTTTGTTCATTCTAATGTGTTATTTTCAGGTGCAAGTGTTGGGACACCTTTGATCACAATAATGTAAAGGAATATTGTGATAGTGGGTGGATATTTATTGGTGATTCATATTAAGACACAACCCTAGATCAAAACATATTTTTTGAGAACAATGGTGTTATCATTCGAAGTGAGGAAGAAAATAAGGGTGAGAATAATGGAGGGTGATATGTACTTGTGTTATTTCATCATTTATACTATTGTTGTATGTTTTTTTTTTCTTTATTTTGCTAATTATATATATTTTTATTCGTTTTGTTGGGATTTTATAATATAATTGGTAATATTCACAAACTTTTTTAAACATTTTTTTTTGCAGTGGAAACACTTTTACACTTAAAACTAACTATTTCCAATTGTTAATAATATCTATGATAATAAGGATCCAAGGTCACAATCATTCTCCAATTTTGAACTTATTGGTTTATTAATCAGTTCACATGTTTTTTCTTCATATTTTGTTCAAAATCAATATAAATCATCATATAGTGATAACTCTATGAGGTTTCATAATGAAAAATTTATGTCTTAATATGTAAGGTTAAATTCTTAATCTGAGAGGTAAAGTCATGCTTACTATATTTAAATTATATTTATTCCAACCTCATGTAAAATATAATGAGGTCTTATGCATGTATAAAATTATTTTACCTATATTTATATTTTCCTTGTGAGTATTGAAATATTTTTCTAATTAGTTTAGATTGAATATGATTGAACCATCTAAGAAATAGAATGATTTTTCAAACTACTACAGAATAAATATTCACACTAAACTTCATATTAATGCATATTTTGATATCATATATACATACATATATATATATATATATATATATATATATATATATATATATATATATATGTTGGTTTGATTTCATTAGCAAATTCAAATATTAAAGTCATCAACAAATTCATTGTTTGCAATATGTAAGTGACAGAATTGTGGCTCACATTGTACGAAAAAAAAGGAGGACATGGGAAAGTGGTAGGAAAGAATTCAAATGGTTTAATAGTAAAAGTGTGCCTTTTCCTAACCATTTAAAATAGAATATGCCATTGACATACCCTAATGGTTGGGTTTCCAATCAGGTAAGAGAGAAATGTGCTAAACATAGGGATTGGGTGTAGATAATCGGTAATTATAATATCTTTCTATATAATTTTAACTTCATAGCACACCTTTGAATTGTAACATCTATATATATTTCACATTTTTAATTATCTTTGGTTTATTAAAAACATGACACTATGAGTTTTTCACTTTTTATAGGTGCATTTGTTCCCATTTATGTGGGCATATGTATATCATTTTCCCACAGAGGTTTCTGATGATGGATTTATGACAAAATACTGTGGAGTGGAAGTTTAGTTCGACCAATCTAGTCGTTCTAGCCACCACAATCAAAACCTAATGTAGGTGACATTATGTTGCATTGGAAAGATACAAGATATCATTCAAGTGGAATTTTGTTCATACTAATGTGTTATTTTCAGGTGCAAGTGTTGGGACACCTTTGATCACAATAATGTAAAGGAATATTGTGATAGTGGGTGGATATTTATTAGCTCTAGATAAATATTTTTCTAGTTAGTTTAGATTGAATATGATTGAACCATCTAAGAAATAGAATGATTTTTCAAACTACTACAGAATAAATATTCACAGTAAACTTCATATTAATGCATATTTTGATATCATATATACATATCTCTCTCTCTCTCTCTATATATATATATATATATGTTGGTTTGATTTCATTAGAAAATTCAAATATTAAAGTCATCAACAAATTCATTGTTTGCAATATGTAAGTGATAGAATTGTGGCTCACATTGTACGAAAAAAAAGGAGGACATGGGAAAGTGGTAGGAAAGAATTCAAATGGTTTAATATTAAAAGTGTGCCTTTTCCTAACCATTTAAAATAGAATATGCCAATGACATACCCTAATGGTTGGGTTTCCAATCAGGTAAGAGAGAAATGTGCTAAACATAGGGATTGGGTGTAGATAATCGGTAATTATAATATCTTTCTATATAATTTTAACTTCATAGCACACCTTTGAATTGTAACATCTATATATATTTCACATTTTTAATTATCTTTGGTTTATTAAACACATGACACTATGAGTTTTTCACTTTTTATAGGTGCATTTGTTCCCATTTATGTGGGCATATGTATATCATTTTCCCACATAGGTTTCTGATGATGAATTTATGACAAAATACTGTGGAGTGGAAGTTTAGTTCGACCAATCTAGTCGCTCTAGCCACCACAATAAAAACCTAATGTAGGTGACATTATGTTGCATTGGAAAGATACAAGATATCATTCAAGTGGAATTTTGTTCATTCTAATGTGTTATTTTCAGGTGCAAGTGTTGGGACACCTTTGATCACAATAATATAAAGGAATATTGTGATAGTGGGTGGATATTTATTGGTGATTCATATTAAGACACAACCCTAGATCAAAACATATTTTTTGAGAACAATGGTATTATCATTCGTAGTGAGGAAGAAAATAGGGGTGAGAATAATGGAGGGTGATATGTACTTGTGTTATTTCATCATTTATACTATTGTTGTATGTTTTTGTTTTCTTTATTTTGCTAATTATATATATTTTTATTCGTTTTGTTGGGATTTTATAATATAATTGGTAATATTCACAAACTTTTTTAAACATTTTTTTTTGCAGTGGAAACACTTTTACACTTAAAACTAACTATTTCCAATTGTTAATAATATCTATGATAATAAGGATCCAAGGTCACAATCATTCTCCAATTTTTAACTTATTGGTTTATTAATCAGTTCACATGTTTTTTCTTCATATTTTGTTCAAAATCAATATAAATCATCATATAGTGATAACTCTATGAGGTTTCATAATGAAAAATTTATGTCTTAATATGTAAGGTTAAATTCTTAATCTGAGAGGTAAAGTCATGCTTACTATATTTAAATTCTATTTATTCCAACCTCATGTAAAATATAATGAGGTCTTATGCATGTATAAAATTATTTTACCTATTTTTATATTTTCCTTGTGAGTATTGAAATATTTTTCTAATTAGTTTAGATTGAATATGATTGAACCATCTAAGAAATAGAATGATTTTTCAAACTACTACAGAATAAATATTCACACTAAACTTCATATTAATGCATATTTTGATATCATATATACATATCTATCTATCGATATATATATATATATATATATATATGTTGGTTTGATTTCATTAGAAAATTCAAATATCAAAGTCATCAACAAATTCATTGTTTGCAATATGTAAGTGACAGAATTGTGGCTCACATTGTACGAAAAAAAAGGAGGACATGGGAAAGTGGTAGGAAAGAATTCAAATGGTTTAATAGTAAAAGTGTGCCTTTTCCTAACCATTTAAAATAGAATATGCCAATGACATACCCTAATGGTTGGGTTTCCAATCAGGTAAGAGAGAAATGTGCTAAACATAGGGATTGGGTGTAGATAATCGGTAATTATAATATCTTTCTATATAATTTTAACTTCATAGAACACCTTTGAATTGTAACATCTATATATATTTCACATTTTTAATTATCTTTGGTTTATTAAACACATGACACTATGAGTTTTTCACTTTTTATAGGTGCATTTGTTCCCATTATTGGGGCATATGTATATCATTTTCCCATAGAGGTTTCTGATGATGGATTTATGACAAAATACTGTGGAGTGGAAGTTTAGTTCGACCAATCTAGTCGTTCTAGCCACCACAATCAAAACCTAATGTAGGTGACATTATGTTGCATTGGAAAGATACAAGATATCATTCAAGTGGAATTTTGTTCATTCTAATGTGTTATTTTCAGGTGCAAGTGTTGGGACACCTTTGATCACAATAATGTAAAGGAATATTGTGATAGTGGGTGGATATTTATTAGCTCTAGATATTTATTAGGAGGCTTATGCTTTCTAAAAATGTTGAAACCAGGTCTTTTTTTACCCATATGTGTTGGACAGGGATTGGTGATTCATATTAAGACACAACCCTAGATCAAAACATATTTTTTGAGAACAATGGTGTTATCATTCCAAGTGAGGAAGAAAATAAGGGTGATAATAATGGAGGGTGATATGTACTTGTGTTATTTCATCATTTATACTATTGTTGTATGTTTTTGTTTTCTTTATTTCACTAATTATATATATTTTTATTCATTTTGTTGTGATTTTATAATATAATTGGTAATATTCACAAACTTTTTTAAACATTTTTTTTTGCAGTGGAAACACTTTTACACTTAAAACTAACTATTTCCAATTGTTAATAATATCTATGATAATAAGGATCCAAGGTGACAATCATTCTCCAATTTTGAACTTCTTGGTTTATTAATCAGTTCACATGTTTTTTGTTCATATTTTGTTCAAAATCAATATAAATCATCATATATTGATAACTCTATGAGGTTTCATAATAAAAAAAAATTGTGTTAATATGTAAGGTTAAATTCTTAACCTGAGAGGTAAAGTCATGCTTACTATATTTAAATTATATTTATTGCAACCTCATGTAAAATATAATGAAGTCTTATGCATGTATAAAATTATTTTACCTATATTTATCTTTTCCTTGTGAGTATTGAAGTATTTTACTAATTAATTTAGATTGAATATGAATGAACTATCTAAGAAATAGAATGATTTTTCAAACTACTACACGATAAATATTCACACTAAACTTCATATTAATGCATATTGTGATATCATATATATATATATATATATATATATATATATATATATGTTGGTTTGATTTCATTAGAAAATTCAAAAATTAAAGTCATCAACAAATTCATTCTTTACAATACGTAAGTGACACAATTGTGCTCACTTTGTACGAAAAAAAAGGAGGACATGGGAAAGTGGTAGGAAATAATTCAAATGGTTTAATAGTAAAAGTGTGCCTTATCCTAACGATTTAAAATAAAATATGCCAATGACATACCCTAATAGTTGGGTTTCCAATCAGGTAAGAGAGAAATGTGCTAAACATAGGGATTGGGTGTAGATAATTGATAATTATAATATCTTTCTATATAATTTTAACTTCATACCACACCTTTGAATTGTAACATCTATATATAATTCACATTTTTAATTATCTTTGGGTTATTAAACACATGACACTATAAGTTTTTCACTTTTTATAGGTGCATTTGTTCCCATTTATGTGGGCATATGTATAACATTTTCCCACAGAGGTTTCCGATAATGGATTTATGACAAAATACTGTGGAGTGGAAGTTTAGTTTGACCAATCTAGTCGTTCTAGCCACCACAATCAAAACCTAATGTAGGTGACATTATGTTACATTGGAAAGATTCAAGATATCATTCAAGTGGAATTTTGTTCGTTCTAATGTGTTATTTTCAGGTGCAAGTGTTGGGACACCTTTGATCACAATAATGTAAAGGAATATTGTGATAGTGGGTGGATATTTATTAGCTCTAGATAAATGTGTAATAAATCTTAGGAGGCTTATGCTTTCTAAAAATGCTGAAACCAGGCCTTTTTTTACCCAGATGTGTTGGACAGGGATTGGTGATTCATATTAAGACACAACCCTAGATCAAAACATATTTTTTGAGAACAATGGTGTGATCATTCCAAGTGAGGAAGAAAATAAGGGTGATAATAATGGAGGGTGATATGTACTTGTGTTATTTCATCATTTATACTATTGTTGTATGTTTTTGTTTTCTTTATTTCACTAATTATATATATTTTTATTCATTTTGTTGGGATTTTACAATATAATTGGTAATATTCACAAACTTTTTTAAACATTTTTTTTTGCAGTGGAAACACTTTTACACTTAAAACTAACTATTTCCAATTGTTAATAATATCTATGATAATAAGGATCCAAGGTCACAATCATTCTCCAATTTTGAACTTATTGGTTTATTAATCAGTTCACATGTTTTTTCTTCATATTTTGTTCAAAATCAATATAAATCATCATATAGTGATAACTCTATGAGGTTTCATAATGAAAAATTTCTATCTTAATATGTAAGGTTAAATTCTTAATCTGAGAGGTAAAGTCATGCTTACTATATTTAAATTATATTTATTGCAACCTCATTTAAGATATAATGAGGTCTTATGCATGTATAAAATTATTTTACCTATATTTATATTTTCCTTGTGAGTATTGAAATATTTTTCTAATTAATTTAGATTGAATATGAATGAACCATCTAAGAAATAGAATGATTTTTCAAACTAATACAACATAAATATTCACACTAAACTTCATATTAATGCATATTTTGATATGATATGATATATATATATATATATATATATATATATATGTTGGTCTGATTTCATTAGAAAATTCAAAAATTAAAGTCATCAACAAATTCATTCTTTACAATACGTAAGTGACACAATTGTGGCTCACATTGTACGAAAAAAAAGGAGGACATGGGAAAGTGGTAGGAAAGAATTCAAATGGTTTAGTAGTAAAAGTGTGCCTTATCCTAACCATTTAAAATAAAATATGCCAATGACACACCCTAATAGTTGGGTTTCCAATCAGGTAAGAGAGAAATGTGCTAAACATAGGGATTGGGTGTAGATAATTGGTAATTATAATATCTTTCTATATAATTTTAACTTCATACCACACCTTTGAATTGTAAAATCTATATATATTTCACATTTGTAATTATCTTTGGGTTATTAAACACATGACACTATGAGTTTTTCACTTTTTATAGGTGCATTTGTTCCCATTTATGTGGGCATATGTATAGCATCTTCCCACAGAGGTTTCCGATGATGGATTTATGACAAAATACTGTGGAGTGGAAGTTTAGCTCGACCAATCTAGTCGTTCTAGCCACCACAATCAAAACCTAATGTAGGTGACATTATGTTGCATTGGAAAGATACAAGATATCAGTCAAGTTGAATTTTGTTCGTTCTAATGTGTTATTTTCAGGTGCAAGTGTTGGGACGCCTTTGATCACAATAATGTAAAGGAATATTGTGATAGTGGGTGGATATTTATTAGCTCTAGATAAATGTGTAATAAATCTTAGAAGGCTTATGCTTTCTAAAAATGTTGAAACCAGGTCTTTTTTTACCCAGATGTGTTGGACAGGGATTGGTGATTCATATTAAGACACAACCCTAGATCAAAACATATTTTTTGAGAACAATGGTGTTATGATTCCAAGTGAGGAATAAAATAAGGGTGATAATAATGGAGGGTGATATGTACTTGTGTTATTTCATCTTTTATACTATTGTTGTATGTTTTTGTTTTCTTTATTTCGCTAATTATATATATTTTTATTCATTTTGTTGGGATTTTATAATATAATTGGTAATATTCACAAACTTTTTTAAACATTTTTTTTTGCAGTGGAAACACTTTTACACTTAAAACTAACTATTTCCAATTGTTAATAATATCTATGATAATAAGGATCCAAGGTCACAATCATTCTCCAATTTTGAACTTATTGGTTTATTAATCAGTTCACATGTTTTTTGTTCATATTTTGTTCAAAATCAATATAAATCATCATATAGTGATAACTCTATGAGGTTTCATAATGAAAAATTTCTGTCTTAATATGTAAGGTTAAATTCTTAACCTCAGAGGTAAAGTCATGCTTACTATATTTAAATTATATTTATTGCAACCTCATGTAAAATATAATGAGGTCTTATGCATGTATAAAATTATTTTACCTATATTTATATTTTCCTTGTGAGTATTGAATTATTTTACTAATTAATTTAAATTGAATATGAATGAACTATCTAAGAAATAGAATGATTTTTCAAACTACTACAGAATAAATATTCACACTAAACTTCATATTAATACATATTTTAATATCATATATCTATATATATATATATATATATATATATATATATATATATATATATATATGTATGTTGGTTTGATTTCATTAGCAAATTCAAAAATTAAAGTCATCAACAAATTCATTCTTTACAATACGTAAGTGACAGAATTGTGGATCACATTGTACGAAGAAAAGGAGGACATGGGAAAGTGGTAGGAAAGAATTCAAATGGTTTAATAGTAAAAGTGTGCCTTATCCTAACCATTTAAAATAAAATATGCCAATGACATACCCTAATAGTTGGGTTTCCAATCAGGTAAGAGAGAAATGTGCTAAACATAGGGATTGGGTGTAGATAATTGGTAATTATAATATCTTTCTTTATAATTTTAACTTCATACCACACCTTTGAATTGTAACATCTATATATATTTCACATTTTTAATTATCTTTGGGTTATTAAACACATGACACTATGAGTTTTTCACTTTTTATAGGTGCATTTGTTCCCATTTATGAGGGCATGTGTATATCATTTTCCCACAGAGGTTTCGGATGATGGAGTTATGACAAAATACTGTGGAGTGGAAGTTTAGTTCAACTAATCTAGTCGTTCTAGCCACCACAATCAAAACCTAATGTAGGTGACATTATGTTGCATTGGAAAGATACAAGATATCATTCAAGTGGAATTTTGTTCGTTCTAATGTGTTATTTTCAGGTGAAAGTGTTGGGACACCTCTGATCACAATAATGTAAAGGAATATTGTGATAGTGGGTCGATATTTATTAGCTCTAGATAAATGTGTAATAAATCTTAGGAGTAGCTTTCTAAAAATGCTGAAACCAGGTCTTTTTTCACCCAGATGTGTTGGATAGGGATTGGTGATTCATATTAAGACACAACCCTAGATCAAAACATATTTTTTGGGAAAAATGGTGTTATCATTCCAAGTGAGGAAGAAAATAAGGGTGATAATAATGGAGGGTGATATGTACTTGTGTTATTTCATCATTTATACTATTGTTGTATGTTTTTGTTTTCTTTATTTCGCTATATATATCTATATCTATATATATATATATATTCATCTTTTTGGGATTTTATAATATAATTGGTAACATTCACAAACTTTTTTAGACATGTTTTTATAGTGGAAACACTTTTACACTTAAAACTAGCTATCTCCAATTTTTAATAATATCTATGATAATAAGGATCCAAGGTCATAATCTTTCTCCAATTGTGAACTTATTGGTTTATTAATTAGTTCACATGTTTTTTCTTCACATTTTGTTCAAAATCAATATAAATCATCATATAATGATAACTCTATGAGGTTTAACAATGAAAACTTTGTGTCTTAATATGTAAGATTAAATTCTTAACATGAGAGGTAAAGTCATGCTTTCTATATTTAAATTATATTTCTTGCAACCTCATGTAAACTATAACGGGGTCTTATGCATGTACAAAATTATTTTACCTATAATTATCTTTTTCTTTTGAGTATTGAAATATTTTACTAATTAAGTTAGATTCAAAATGAATGAACTATCAAAGCAATAGAATAATATTTATCATAATTTTACTATCATTGCTTCAACCATACTAAAGTTTTTTATTTATTGAAATATATTTTCATTTTTTTTAAAGTCATTTTTGCATGAAATTTCATGTATTAAAGCTTGATATAAGTTCACCAATACATAATCTACAATAAATATTATTTCATAGAAATAAACCTCATGGTGATAACTATGTAATGTCAAACATAAACATCATCTAAGATACACATTCATATTCATTAACATAATCTAATTATATACACCTCTAACACATAATAACATCATTAGCTAGAACACAAATCTAATAATCTAATAGTTCATCATCATTATGATCACATCTAATGAAACAAAAAAAAATTGTAATCTAACATCATCACCAAACACATCCTCAAATTAACATACATATCATGTCAAGTAAATGATATCACATACACATATGTCGGAAAGCACATTAAATGAACATATCTACCATGACCTAACAATATACACATCAACACTGACATACAAATTGAATACATAAACATGAACAAGAAAAATGTACCATATATATATATACAAACAAGTCAAATCTCTACATCAAGTCAAATACCTACAATCAAATATATGATACAACAAGCGTAGTAGTGCCAACTTTCTCATATATAGTAGAAGATGATGGGAAGACGTTGTCATGGCTTGACAATAATATTCAACAACTTTTTCACATTTGGAGGACGCCACCGGTATCACAATAATATTATTCTCGAATTCCAACTTGGAAATTAAATTTAAATTGATTTAAATATTTAGAAAAATTTTCATCTTATTTTTTAGGTTTTGATTTTTTTTGAAATGTTTTTCAATGAGTATGATGAGTATTAATGCAACTGTAACAAAAATATATTATATAAAAATTTCAGTAATAATAAATTATAAGGATAATTAATAAGGTTTTATGTGTGATATATTAATAAAATCTATCTTTCCCAGAATGATCATTTAATATCACGTTCCCGAGCCATATACATCATGTCATTGAAAGTCATAATCTTAAGCCGTATACATCATGTCATTGAATGTCATGAGTCTAAGCCATATACATCACGTCGCTGATTTGAAGGAAATGAATTGTATGATATGGTAGTGGCATGAAAGGCATACCTGAAACTTTTCATGGTGTCTAGCATGTGATTGATAAGACCCATGAAACCCTAATATGATATATTTTGTTTGTACCATTGCCTTCTCATTTCAGTCCTATTTTACCATTCTAATCGACAACATTTAACAAAGTATAAACTTTTCATAGTTGCATTTCCAAAATCCATGGTGCCATGGAAGTTTGTAGTAGGGAACTTTGAGAACCAAGTAAGACAGATGTAGTGTGTATTGTAGGGTAAGAATTACGTGTTATTTCTCCCTCTTGCCTTCCATGGTTTGACCATATTGTATGGGTTTCCCATTTTCTCCTACTCTTGTTGTTTCTCCCTCTACTGACATCTATGCTACATGATTGACATATATAATACATCAACCTCATACATAAAATACAATTTTTTTTATTAATGGAAAAATGAATTTATAAATATGGAAACATAACTTTTAATTAAAAAAAAGAGTCACCAGAGCACTCAAAACACATTCTGGCATGGCTTCGTTGCGATGCAAACACAACTGCACCGACAATGGTGTGCACGTACATGTGATGCATTGTTGTTGGTTCACAAATTTATTTTTTCATTGTGTCACACTTATGTACCGGTGCAGACATATCATTTTTTTTGCACTGGCACAAAATGTTTAGGTTATTGAAAGCACTCACCTATATCTATATTACTAAATATTATTTTTGTGGTGCTTTTGGTAAATATAAATACACCTGGTATAACACATTGACGTATAATTTTTACCTTTACCAATGCATTTTCATTTACAAAATTCACTGCAATGATAGTAGTGTGTTGTACCGAAATGCGGTGCACTCTATAAATTTATAGGGTGCACTTCTCTCGATGCATGACTAACATAGTGAGTGCACCGCAGATGGAATTTTTTTTTCAAAAACAATGGAAATTTTAAGACAATTTACAATTCTAATCCACTAAAAAAATAAATTAGAGAGAAACATAGACATTACTTGGACATTTGGGCATTGGGGAGGCATTGTTGACATGTAATGGAGATTTTTTTTTTTACCATGGTTTGAAAAAATTAAAAAGTTGGGTAGTGAGGACAATACGGAAGGATGATGAGCAAGAGAAGCACCAATGTCAGGGAACTTGCATAATGCAAGAGTGGCACCTATGCTTTAGGGCTCTATTGCACTCTAAATGGTAAAAGTAAATTTACAACCATGAGGGTTTTTTTATTTAACCCTCCTTCGATGCCTTACTATAATCACACTAGTGCAGGAAGTTATCCAAGAGCACCATGTTTTTTCTAAATTTAAAAATCTATATCGATTCTTTTGTTAAGACGCCTCAGGGAATTCTAATGTAGGTACCATGCCAGTTCTTTATTCGAATATAGCATTGCTCCTTTTCTTTAAATTAAAAACCACCTAGAGGTGCTCTTTAGAAGACACCCCAAGGCATTTTAGTACATTTATGACACCGCTGCATCACTGGAAAATAGCACCACATTTTTTTGAAATTTAAAAACTATAGGAGTGTTCATTCTTGGTATGCATCGAGGAATTTTACTACATGACAGGCACTAGTGTTGTGGGTGTATATAGAACCAATTTTTTAAAATAAATATTTTTCGATGCTGTCAATTGTTCAAGAACCTATGTGTTTTGTTATTTAGTATACCGTGTTTTTCTTACTTTATAAAAATAAAATTTCCACGGTGGACCATGTTATATGCGGAACTGGTGCTTGTATGGATAGTTAAGCACCGATGCATTTGCATATCGTAGGTGCACCATCCAAAAAACATCCGCTAAAACAACTGCCCACCCACCTTTGCTAGTGACCTCCATTGCAAATGGATTTTTGGGCTATTTTTATAGGGGATTTTGCAAAAACCTCCACTAGAAGGTACTTTCCTTGTAGTGGGTTATCCTCTAGGAAGGGATGTTTCATCACAATAGGTGGAAAAAGTAGATATAGAGAGGTTGAGTTCTTTTAGGGAGGGTTCGTTTGCTAACAATCCTCATTTTCAAACTTGCGAAGATCTTAGAACCAATAGATGGTTTTGGGTCTTTCTATCCACAGCTAGAATTCTTTGACACCTGGGATCAAAACATATCTTCATGAGAGGGTAGGAATTCTAAATGTACCCATGCTACTGCCACCTTCTACACCTAAAAGTTGCATTCTCGTATTCCAATAGATGGATATAATATTTAATCTTGCACTTGAGGATGATTTTGTTTGGTAAACGGTTTTTGAAGTCTACTTGACTCAAAATTGGACAAAGGTGATGATCCCTTTTGCCTATGTATTCCTATTAACTTTGATGAATCAACTTATAGAATATCCAATATCTTCTAAGGTGTTTGCCTGAATCCATTGAAGGGGTAAATTTAGAAGTCTAACCCACATAAAAATAGTCATATATTTCATGCTGAGGGTTAAACTCTAGGGACCATGGTTGGATAAAAATATCAATTGTGCTCCAGAACCAAGGAATTTAAATGCCATTACATTGATCATGGTAACATGTTTTTTAAACATTTTTATCTTGGAATTCCTCGAGCACTATGTCTTTTTGCCTTGGTTATTTCTTGTAGTGGATTATCCTGCATTTGATTATCCCCCACTCTCAATCGATTAATAGTCAAGCACAATGACCTCATTTCCTGCCATATTGTTAATTATATTCCATCTTTCCTTTGTTGCAAATCTATTAGTTCATCCTTTGTATAAATCATAATTATTTTCTACACTTACTATCATAATAAAACTATGATAAAATGATTATATAACATATTCATTTATCAAACCCAAATAATTAACCTATACTAGTTATGTTTGAACACCATTTCATCTTCCGCTTTCTTGTCCATGCCTAATAACATTAAAAGTTGTCTTGATCTTATTCTTTTGCACAAACCCTCAAGTGCAAAACCAATTTTTGGCATGTGCATAAATAAAATGCATGAAGAGTATTGAGGCATGCCCCTTTATTGACCCACACATACATTAATTAAAAGAACCTATTTTCAAAAACATTTCTATTTACTTATTCATACGTATGACTATGAAACATATCTAACCATAAAAGTCTACCATGCATAAGGTAAAAGGCATAAAGGCTTCCATGGCATGCCCATATATCCATACTTCACATTCTTTAGAAGAACAAGAATAGTTACATTTTACCTCTAACCATAAGAACAGGATAATATTTTAAAAATAATCCATATGGTTAACACTATCTCTTTGCAAAAGAAGGGGGAACTCTTTCCAAAATATAATCAACACACTACTATTATTCCTTCATACCACAACACGTTATTTTTCAAAAAGAAAAACCATTGGAGGTACCCCTATTTTATTATATTATTTTTTGTTTAAAAAGAACTATTAAAATAGTTATTGTATTTGTGGATACAAATACGTATTCTTTTTCCAAAAGAAAATAGCCAACATATATTATCTTTGCATATGTAAATGCATATCCTTCTTCCAAAAAGAAAAACTAGCCCAACAACTAATATCTTTGTGCATCTAAACATATATTTTATTTTGAAGAAAACTAACACGATAACTATTATTTTTATGCATATAAACACATTATTTTTCAATAAAGCTAACAAAATATATAATATTTGTGTGCAAATAAAAACATATTCTTTGTCAAGAGACTAGAAAAATAAATACGTATTATTTTCCAAGAAAAATTAGTAGAATAAACACATTTCCTTTTGAAGAAAATTAGCAAAATAGATATTATTTGTATGCTTTTAACCATGTATCCTTTTCTTAGGAAAACTATTATAATAGATATTATCTATGCACATATATCCTCACATTATTTTTGAAAAAAAACTATCCCAATAGTTATTATCTTAGAGCACAAGAACATTTTGTATTGTTTCCAAAGAAATTCCTATAACTTATATTTTCTTTGTGCATGAAAATTCATGGAATTATTTCCAATAATTTTAATATGTTTAACTTATATTTTTATGCATAGAAACCACACAACTTTTCAAGAAAATGGCATGGTTAACCTATATTTTATGTATAATAATCATGCAAACCCTTTTCAAGAAAATAACATCACTAACTATGCAAACCTTTTCAAGAAAATAGCCGAGTTAACCTATCTTTTTATGCTTATGAATCATGCAAGCACCTTTCAAGAAAATAAGATTATTAAATTATAACATTACTTGAGAAAAATATGAAAACCTTTTGAGGAAAATAAAACCATTAACTTATCTCACAAATGGCCAATTCTTTCCTGCAACTCCATGATTGAAAAACCCCATGAAAAGAAAAGAATTGTCTTGTAGTGGCATACAATTATTAGTATGGAACTCCAGTGTTCTGCAACGCAATCTCTAACTTCATGGAACTGGTCATTTGTGGAAAATGATGTGGAATGCACTTGCCAATATAGTTCATGAATGTCGAGTAGCCCCTTTACGCAGATTCCCAACCGCAATTGGAATGGGTAGTTCATGATCTAAGACCATTCAACCAGTAATGAAACATTCCCATTGAGCTACGGTTATCATGGTGTGTGTCTTAGCCAAGTCAGACCCATCACTTCATCCTCAAAATAATAAAACTAGAACCAATGTTGTTAAACCTTTCAGTTACTTTGTAGGTTTTTTACAATATCATGACCTAGAATCATACTTATTTCTGACCCACCAATTCCCTACATTCTACAGCGTGCCATTCACTTAAATCCAAAATAAAACTCTAGAATTACATAAAATATACAAACAATATTCAACTAGAGCCTTTCCAAAAATAATTGTGAACATTGATGCAAAATTCTTTCATGACCTCAAACTAACGACTAGTTGTATATTCCAGACTTCTTTCCCCGTTTTGTTTCTTTTCGTAAAATGCACAATTCTCTTTTGAGTAGTTGGAATATCAATTATTTTTTTACCCATAAAATAGTTATAACTGACAGGAACCCTAACTAATTCTTGATGGCCACATGTCAAATATTTTCATATTATAAAAATCGTGAATTCTAAATATAGTTTCTATGGATATTACCAAATGAATCATATGATATTTTTATAATTTGATCCATAATTGTAGGCCTGGATACTGGAAAAAAATGATTATGGATGAACATCATAAGATACCATATGCTAGTCACCCAGGATACCAGAAACTGATAAAAACCCTAAGGAAACAATATTTTGGGCCAGGTATGAAGAAGGAGGTAGAAATTATTTAGCAAAGTACATGGAGTGTCAACAAGTGAAAGTGGAGCACCAACATCAGACAAGATTATTGAATCTACAACCCATTCCATAATGGAAGTGAGAGGTGATCTCCATGGATTTTATAAATGGATTGCCAAGAACCAGGTACTAGCATGATTCTATTATGGCATTGGTGGAAATGTTGATTAAAGAAATACACTTTATTCCAGTATAGTCTAGATTTGGGACTTGATAAATTGCTAATATTTTCATAAAATACATTTTCAGACTCCATGGCATACTGGAAATGATAGTTTCAAATAGAGATGTGAAATTTTCCTCCAACTTTTGGAAGGCCTTGTTTGGATATTTGAGAATGAAGTTAGACTTTAGTACTACATATCACCGTTAGACGGATGGGAAAATGGAAAGGACTAATTAGATCCGGAGGATCTTCTCAAGAGGTATGTAATGGATAGATCCACGAAGTGCAAAGATATTTTGTATCTCGTTGAGTTTTCCTACAATAAAACTTATCAAGCATCTATCAAAATGAGACACTTTGAAGCCTTGTATGGCAAAAAATTCCATTCACCAGTTGGTTGGAGACAACCTGAGGACAGATTGATTCTTGGGCTGGATGTTTTGCAGGAAATGGAGAAGAGAGTAACGATATTTCAATAAAATATTAAAACAACCCAAGATCGACAAAATAGATATGTGAACAAAAAGAGGAGACCCAAGGTGTTCAATTGTGAATAGCATGTATATGAGAGGGTTAAACCTCGGAAGAGTACTCTGAGGACAGGTAGTTGTGCTAAATTAGCACTGCGATTGTGTGGTCATTTGAAATTTTAGACCGAGTTGGTCCGATAGCATATCAATTGGCTCTACCCAATCATATTAAAGTCCATGATGTATTTAATGTGTGATTATTAAAAAAATATGTACATGAAAATTCTCATGTAATTGAATGGAATCTATTATAGGTAGAACCGAAGGGATATTTCCTACTCAAGCCACTTCGCATCCTAAAGTAGAAGGAAACCGTGTTATGGAATTGAGTCGTCAATCACGATAAGGTACAGTGGAGACACGTTATGCCTAATAAGGAAACCCAGGAACGAGAATATATTATGAAGGAAGTGTACCTAAGGTTGTTCCAGTAAAAGGCCGAAGTTGATAAACACTGAGGTCGGTGTTATGTTTCAACGAGGGGAGATGTAACACCGCCGTTATTGTACATGATGTTTATTTTCCTTTTGTGTAATTATTATTAACATGTTGGACAAATGAGCTATAATGAGTTGATCATCAATAATAGCGATGTAATTAAATAAATATAATTTCTGGAATATAGCTGGATACTATGGAGATAGATGCACTGGAGTAAAATATGCTTGCCCATATATGAAGTATAATAGATTTGAATAAAAATTCATAAATAAATATATATTAATATATTTTATATTTTGTGGGAGATAAATACTGAGAAAATCACTGTAGGGGATAAAATCAAACTTTTAGAAAAAAAACTAAAGAAAATCCTAGGCGAATGGTGTAACAGATCCTCAGAAGGTAGGATGTTTTTAGATAGAGGAGGAATGACCTGTTGAAGAGTCTTGTGTAACAGATCCTCAGAAGGTAGGATGTTTTTAGATAGAGGAGGAATGACCTGTTGAAGAGTTTTGTTTTTAGATAGAGGTAGGATGTTGCCAAGGAAAAATTTATGAGAAGAATATTGTTAAAAAGAAATTATGAGGAATCAGTAGAGGTTATTGAGACTCGTAAGTAATCTTTTCTTGGGGGTGATTAGAGGTTGGCCCATGGTTGGGTCGATTAGTGTTGTCAAGGACACATTCTAGATCGATTGCTCGTTTGAAATTTTAATATTTTGTTACCTTAATATATTGTTATCTTTCTGTATGATTATATTTTGTTCTTCTAATTATTTATTATGATTCTGTTATTTGATCAAAGTTATGATGATGCCCCTGCTCGACCTAAATCCACTTTATTGGTTATGTAGAGAAATAAATAGTTGTGGGTGTCAGGAAAAGAATTAAGTAAACAATAAGTTCTCTATATTTGAATGACTAGTTAGTTTATTGCATGGGAAGGAGATCTTCTTATTTTCATGCTGAATTATGTAAAACTATTTTATATTTCCACCGATAATTTACCAATGTTTTATCTTTGGCACCTGGGTAAAGTAGGCTCTCGTATTTGGTTACTGTTACCTTAAAAAAAGTTCTAGATTTCCCTAATGTACGAATATATTAATCATAGACTAGAGAAGGACAACGAGGTGTATGAATGAATAAGTACATATGGAACGTTAGATTAATTGGAATAGGAAAATACCCTGTACCGCTAAGGTACTGAGAGTAGCCTTTCACATGAATAGACAATAGAATGATACGTATAAGAATTCCATTTCAACTAGAAAGCATTGCATTAACCTTGTGAAATACTTGGCCTATGTGTCCCTCTTAGTCTACAATAGTAGGCTAGTTGGAATTTAAATTAAGCATTAATTCAAAATCAGTTTTATGCTACGACAGAAGAGATATTTGAGATAGTGCAGGATTTTGGACATAAACAATTAATAATTAGAAAGAGAAGTACAATTAAATCGACGAAAACAAAACTGTAGTGGAATAGTGACTCGAGTTAAAAAAAAAAAAAAACCATCAGAAATTTAATCTGATCTGGGGAACTCTGATCTAGGGAACTCTTCCAAACAATTCTCTAGACATACTCTGATCTAGTGAAATGTTTAGGTGAGATAGTTTGAACAATTTTTTTTAGCACTTTTCAGAATAGTAAGGGTACTTGACTAAAATGGATAGGGAAAGACTACGATGAAACTACTACAATAGTCTATACATATGGAATGATATCGTATATAGGTTGAATCATTAACCTATGAAAGGAATATTGTCTACAAAACAAAATATTTACCTATGGGATGATTCTTGTTCATTATTCAAATTATTTTACTCGATAGTTAAATGCAAAACCCTCTCCTAGAAAATTTTAGAATTAGCTAGCACTCAAATTACTCATATAAACTCTTGTATAGAAACATATTGTGATAAACTAATAAGCAAGATAAAATATTTATGTGAGTTTCATAAGTGAAGGTGGCCACTGAACATCGAGATTCGGAGGAGCGATGGCGATGGTTAGGGTTTCGAACAGAGTTCTGGTTGCTGCCGCATCGGCTCCCAAGCCTGCCTCAAGGGCCGAAGGCGATCCAGGGGTTGGGGAAACGGTGATCGCTGCCGGAAGGTCGTCTCTACTGAAAGCATCTTCAGAGAAATGGCCGGTCTCACGCAGACGAATGTCTCAAATACACCCAGATCAGCGTGGCTACGCATCTGTGGGGGTTTCTGTCACAAGATTTCACGCGATTCTGGATAGGGAAAGAAGTACAAGTCTTCAGCGAGATGGGGCGAAGGCATTAACGGAAGCTCCCATTTCTGCGTGGATATACGAGGAGGGTCTTCTCTTGCGAAAGATTGAGGCCCCAATCTACGCCCCTGAACAAAGAAGCCTGCTTGACGTATGGCGTTTAGAGGCTAGGCATTGTCCAACCCAGATCGCACGGAGAATCGGCAGGGGGGGACTGCATGATGCAGATCCGCTCCCTCCTACAACACACGGGCCCAAACATTGTAGTTTTGGCTTAGATCTATACGATCTAGCCTATATCCGAGCACAGATTGATCCCAGGCAGCAGATCGAAGGCACCATTCATAGATCGAGCAGAGTCCCCGCAGATCTTGACATGCAAAAGGAAAAACGAATAAAATCAGGGCCAGATCTGGAAGCTTGCTTACAGCCAGAGCAGGTAACAAATACTTGTTTTCAGATTCTGATAAAACCCCCACAGGGGAAAACTCGGTTAGTATGGGTCCATGCAGGAAGCACCTCCTTGCAACTGAAACAACAAATATGGGCAGAAATGGGATACCCAGTCCAGATCCAACATCTGGTCAGTGGTAGGCGGTCTCTCCAGGACTGTAGATCGATGGAAAGCTATGAGATTGGGCCAGGATCAATCATTACTTTAAACTTCAGATTGAGAGGAGGGGCTCCGCCTCAGGGACAGCAAAGCGGAGACAAGGGAAAAAAAACTGCACCCCAGCACCAACCCAAGGGAGGTTTATCCTACAAAAATATTTTACAGGGCAGCAGAGACCCAGGGTCCTCTCCAGATCAAGGCGGTCACATACCCAGGCCATACATAGTAGATCAGGCAGAGCAAACCCCAGCCTTAAATTTAGATTCTACAGGGCTTGATGATTTTGTAAAGTCCTATGAAACGCAAGCTCTCATTTGCCGTTTCAACAGCTTTTGGCCTAAACCCATGGATCTATTCCATTGGATCTTCACCAGCTGGACCATGGAATGTGATATTCATCTATGCTCAAAGGGGTTTTTTATAGTAAGATTTACATCAAAGGAAGTCAGAGATACAGTCATTAGTGCAGGGCCATGGTTTTGGGGAACATCGGGGCTGTTTATGACCCCATGGTTTCCAGATTTTGATCCAAACAAAATGACTGTAACCAAAATGCCGGTCTGGGTTAGACTATACAATCTTCCTCTGCATTTCTGGAATGAACGAGTCTTGGAAGGCATTGGGAACAGCATAGGGAAATATATCAAAACAGATCTGGAAAGGATTGATGAAAGGATCTACACTTTCGCACGTATTTGTGTGGAAGTAGATTTAAGTAAAGGGTTGCCGGACAATATAAGGCTGATCTACAAACAACAAAACTGGTTGCAAGTCCTAGATTATGAAAACACCGCTTTCAGGTGTAGGCTCTGTAGGCAGACAGGACACTTACAAAGCTCATGTCCAGAAGCCAAGAGTAAAAAGAAGCAGAAAGGGAAGCAGAGGAAAGGATGGCAATTCTCACCCCCAGATTCAGAGGACGAAGAATCAGAAGCAGAGGAGGAAGAGATCACTGCAGAGAAGACTGAGGCAGCTCAAGAAATGGAGGAACAGAAAGGAACCACATCCGACAACAAGGCAGAGATGACAAGCGTGGATCCCAGCATGGGAGGCACCAAACGACATCACCACTCAGATACTTCAGATTCAGACAAAGAAACTGGCCCACAGAATGCAGAAACACAGATAGTCATTGCTTCGATCGAGCCCACTCAAGGAGAGTGGCGTAAGGTCGAAAAGAAAAAGGGGAGAAAAACTTGAAGCGTGAGTCTAACTCACTGCCGGAAATTCAGTTTTTTGCCTCTTTCTTCCTCTCTTCTCTCTTCTCTTTTCTTATTCTTTTTGCACGTTAGTCTTCTAACGTTGCGTGGGGTGCGAAAGCACTCGAGCCCTTGCGGCAGCTCACAGAATGCTTCATTGCATATGCTAGTGTAACTTTTCATTATCTTTTTAATAAAAAGTTACCGTTTTTTTCCTTGGAAAAAAAAAAGATAAAATATTTATGCAAATTTCTATACCGTAAGACAATATGATAAGATATTCATTAAGAAAATTAAAAACTAATACTAAATTAGATTAGTCATAGAATCTTATGACAACCATCTCTTAATTCCATGCATGATGGCGTACAGTCAAAGTTTCTTAGTGGTTGCATGAAACAATATATCAAGAGAAATGAGAAGGAAAACTACAGATAAATACCCTTACTTAAAAAAATACAAGAACATAAAAGATTTTTGAAGGAAAAACACACACATAGTGGCCAAATGTGTTGGAGTATCAACACGTAAAACAATAGGCATGAATTCGTATCGAGATCCTATAGAGGTATTCATGAATAACGATACAATAAATAGATAAATTAAATTTACAACCTACATAAGAGGCTTTTTCAAATCAATAACATCGTCTAAAAGACATAAATGGCTAAATCCCTGAGTAAGAGCATGCAACCCTCTTTAGGGAGGAGTACGTTAGCCATGAACAAACAAGAAATGAACTACGGCCATGACAAGAACCCTTAATCAAAAAACTATAAAAAACCTCAATTTCACTTTAACATTCTCAAAATATCTTCCCAACTCAAGAATAAAGAAACCAGAGAGGGAGATGAACACTCAGTAACCAACAGATTGAAGTGAGAGACATATCAAGGTTTTGTATTTCAAGAGCAGCGATACACTAGAACTGTAACAGAAAAAGGGAAATGGAATATCTGCGCCATAATCCACCACAAGGACAGAGGCATTAATATAATAGATGCTTGAAGTGTTGATAAAGGAATCGATAAGGGAAGGTGAGAAGGGCTTATCCATACCTGACACATGGGCATCGAACAAAGATCCTGCAGATGTCGAGAGTGTGTGTTTGGACATTATAGCGAGAGTAAACTAACAAGATTTAGTAAGAATATGAGGGCTTCTTGGACAAAAAATTAGTTGAAACACTAGTTCATAAGAGGAAAACTTCTTACTCTAAGCACGAGATGTCTAGACACATTCATGTTGGAAGGCTGGAGTTCGTGAAAACCCTGGAATGACCTAAGGTCTAGTCTTGCACATACATGACAACGGAGAAACAAAAACAAGTTAGAACTACAAGAAAAATATAAAGCAGAGCAAAAACGGAAAAATCCCAAAATTTTTAGCATCTATTACTTGGTTGATGGAGAGTAATTGATATAGTCTCCTTGCTCCAAATGTAGCCACCATTTTATTATTAAGGAAGGAATGCAAACGACAGACCAAGGGAGTACTGGAACCTCTCTTGGGATACAACCCTGTGATCAGACAGAATATTGCAATGGTTATGTTGCAAAGAATGTCAGTACAGAGTAAGAATGCTAGAACCCTCCCTCTTACACAGTGAAACAATAAACGAAATGGGTGAATGGTCACCAACACTAAAGGTAGGTTTTTCCAAACAAATGTACGTTGTTGATGCGATGCCAGAGATTTGGACCATGGATGGCTCATCTCCTTGGTGAAAGGGGATCTATAGGATTGTGATACCCGATCACATGGTCCAGGATGAGTGGTGGAGGTAGATAAAAGATAGGTCATGTGAGGAAACATCTATCTCCCAGACCACATGATCAGGTACCATAGTAGATAAGAGATAGGTCATGCGAGGGAACAAATATCACCAGGTCTCCATAAGAGTGTCAACATTAGGATTTGACCCCAACCCTATTGTATGAATCCAAACAAAGAGGTAACGACATAACATGGATCAAACATGCAATATAATTAAGGGTAAATTATAAATATAGGGAGAAGATCTTAGAGTATCGTGAAAATTAAATAAGTGCGCAGATGGTGTGTTTATTAAGCTATATCTATCAACATTATTTATAAGGCACCCCTTTAGAATTGAGAGGTTCCATATCCTCAATGTTTATAATTGTATTCTAAAAAGAGGGATCATGACCATAAATAACCACATTGCGATTGAACACCCAACCTAATCATACCAACGATCTCACTCTTTTCATAAAGATGAGGGAAAAGTAAAGGTGTGGGAAAATTATTTATGAGTAGAATGGTAATGAAGTAAACCAAGTAGTTATAATGGAAATGAAGTAGATCCAGTATCAAGAAGATGCTGATGATATTAAGTAGATAATGTATTTCCACATGGCTAAATAGAAAAGTGTAGCAAGAGTGTGAAATTATTGTAGGTTGGTATGTGACAGAACCAATGCATTATATTACACAGGGCACACCATGGAACATATATTCATTTAAAAAAAAGGGACAAGGCCGACAAGGTTTCAATCTAATTTAGTAAGTGATTCCTCTACTTTACATGTCAAACACCTTATATATTATAAGTACACAAACCCGTTAAATATAAAATGCGTAAAATGAAAAACCCTAATTTTGAAGTGGTAGAGGAAGTTAAACCCTAAGTTGAAATTTTGCAGGAAGACATAAGCGTTTAAGGTAAGTATTGATTGTTTTTGTTTTTGTTTTTGTTTTGTTTTTTTGTTTTTCTTTTTTTGTTTTTTTTTTTTTTTCTTCTGAATTTAAATTAAATTTAAATAGGATAAAAGATTGTAAAAATATTTACTAGTAAAATTTATAGTAATTTTTTTTATTATACGAGGTTTTTAATTTTATTTTTTCTGAATTGTGAATAAATCTAATAGAAGCTGTAAACAACTTTAATAGTAAAATTAAAAAAAAAAATCTATCAATGGTTTTGAGTGAATCACCATACCTTTCAAATTCTGATCTTTCTGCGGCTCCAAAATATTTTGTTGCTCCATAGTGCTCCTTGTATGTCTCTCTTGCAAAGATCTCTCTTTTAGTTAAACCTTAACATAAATTATAATTTTTCCTATTAGTAAAATAAAAATAAAATTTAAATTTTTTACTATGTAGGATTTTGGGTGAATTAGCATACATTTCATCTTCTGATATTTTGAATAGTTGTTCTCCTCCAAGGTACTTTGCTACTGCACAGTGCTCCTAGTATATCTCTGTTGCAAATCACTCCCTTGAAATTTTGGGTAAAATAATGAAATAGTGAATAAATTTTTACTACTTAAAAGAATTTATGAAATTAGATTTTAAAAACGCAATTGTCGCTCATTTTTGAATTTTAAAATATAATTTTTTTTCAATTTGCCTAAACATTGGTGTGTTTGACTATCAAGCGCACTACTCAATTTGTAAGAAAAGAACACTGGCATTTGCAGGGTGCCAAATTTTTTCAATGCATTGACATGAGACATTTTTTTTCCAAATCCCGCAATAAGGGGATTAATTTTTTTTAACACAATGGTGTGGTTTCTATTTAAAGGCTTTGGTGCTCTAATTTATATAAGGGCATTGAGTTGGTTGAATTAGATTTTATTTTCTAAAATCCAGAAACAGGTGTGTAGTGGTGATTTTTTTTAAACACATTTGTGCTTTTTTGTACAAGAGCACCAATATGGAAACACATTCTTTTTCCAAAATGCTAGAAATTGGTGTGGGTATTATTTGAAAGTGCGCTAATAGGGTTTAAAAGTTATGAGTTACATTAGTTCATAGTATACACTATAAGAGCACCAAGTTGGTTAAATTTGTTTTTATTTTTTAAAATCCAGAAATAGGGTCGTACCGGTGCTGTTTTTTTTAAATGCATTAGTGCATTTTTTTCCACGAATATCAATATGACTACATAATTGTATTTTTTTTAGAACTCAAGAAACTAGTGTGGTTATTATTTAAACACCCTAATGATGGTATTATTTAAACAGATAACTACACTTTGTTCTGATAAGTGCATTAGTCTCATTTAAAAACTAGTTGAAATTTTACTTTCACATAAAATGGCATATCATTCTCAAATTATCCTTTAGGATGCATGCACATGAGTTACAGTAGTTTATAGTATACTTTTTATGCTTGAATCGACCTTATTCATGAAAAATGGTCTACAAACTATATTGAACTTGGTTATTTGGTTCTCGAGATTAATTTTAGATATGTGTAAAAAAAATTATTTTTGATTTTTCTCAAATGCAGGGACAAAATATCAGTAATATCAAATGGAGAATTCTTCAAATTCCAACTCATTGCATATTGTTGATAAAAGTCCTTCATAGATTTTTCCCTTTCCATCTCCAGTAATTTCAAATTTTATTTATATTTGGATTAACTAATTTAATTTATTTATTTCTAATCCATGTCAATTTGAATGAAAATGTATCCAAATTTTTAGGATCTTGATTCATAAGTGTGTTTAGATGCAAAAAATATTCATCCATTTCAAAAAAATTCCTAAGCTCTTATAAGGAGCAGCGTATTGCAAGTAGTTTCTAGATGGAAATGGACATCTTGTTCACCCTACCAATTAGAACATAACATCTTCTAGCCACAACCTTGGATCAACGATGGTAACAATTGTTTGGTATAATGTAATTTCAACAAACCAATAGCATTGACGTGCTTACTAATGTTGTTGATATTGTAATAATAACGTTCAATATTTTTTGATATTAAGATTCTAGTGATGATTAGTGACCCACCTACCATCTTCCTGTATACCCCACTACAATGTCAACTTGAGAGAAGATTGCACTTAGAGTAAGAATCGAAGAGGAAGCATATGAAAAATGGTTGAATCAACCACCTATTCAATTCCTACTACATCCATATTCACCAAGTAAGAATGACTACAACAGTAGTAGCTCTTCATGACAAGTTGGCAATGGCGGAAATGAAATAGATATTGGTATGGATGATTACTTACAGGATATGACCTGCATGGAGGAAATGCTGGTAGATTCATTCCAAAACGATGAGATAGAGGATAATGCTCATATCAATGATAGTTTATTCTAAAGCCTGAAATATGCTTCCACGACCCCTCTCTTTGGACCTACTTGGAAGTGAAATTATGCTCAGGTAAGGACAACGATGCATTTGTACAACGTGAAAGGACAGTTCAACATGTTGAATGCATGCTTTTTGGTAATATTGAGGTAATTCACCCGCATGATTGATCAAGTCCTTTACATTTTGAAATTTTTTTCCACATAATCAACTTCATTAAAAAAGGTTGATTTTATCAACATTAAATATTGACATTGTACAATTATATTCCCCACCAACTACAAGTTATTCTTATATAAGGTTCTCTTGAGTGATAATGTCTTGCTGGGTAGCTGCAAAGAGGCAAAGAAGTTGCTAAAAATGTTGAGTGTTGAGTAAATATCATATCATGCTTGTCTGAATGATTGTATTATATATAGAGGATAATATGAAAATAAATAGATATGTCTGAAATGTTTTCATGACAGGTAGCATAATTCAAAAAAAGGGGCAAATCACATGGTCCTCCTCATACAATATTGAGGCACATGCCAATAATCCATATGATTCAAATGCTCTTTCATTGCAAAGAGTTAGCTATGTTGCAGGGATGGAATGCATCACATAGAAGTGAGTAAGGAGTTATGTGAATCCCAACAGATTAAAAAACCATCATGCATATAGTGGATACATTGCCTAAAAAATTCAAGGATGAGGTATAAAGTTGATGACTTAGCATAGCCATGGATGGCGTCACCCTAGACTCCCTCCAAAACACCAACTATTTTGTTTAGCTTGTAGTAGTGATAAATAACAATATCTCCCCATGGTTGTTCATGAAGAATGAGCATCTTATGTTGGCTATGATAGTCCCTGATAGAAGGCAAGTGAATATTTTGGATGTCTACTTACATCCATTGGTAGATGAATTGAAGGAATTATGGGTAGGGATGCATGTATACAATGTATTAAGACCCATAGAAACAGAGAGGAGTTTTACGTTACATGACATATGTGCTTACACCATACATGATTATCCAGGATTAGTAGTTTGGTCTTGTAAAGTACATTTTTATTGATTTGTGTATATACGTAATGATATTGTTTCACATATATTTAATTTAATTCATTGCAATTGTTCTGATATTCATGGTCACTAATGTACCATCCTGTATACAATAATTTTGTAGTTATTGGAACAAAAGGGTATCATGGATGTAAATGTTATGCACCTTGTTTGAAGGCTAGGTGTTTTGACCATGCATGAAAGCTAGTGTATGATTGATCTGGTGTATTTATCCTAGAATAACACC